>JAQZBX010001828.1:22172-78225 GCA_029593785.1 Cabassous unicinctus | reverse complement strand
TCAAAAACCTAAATATAAGAACCAAAACTGTAAGACTCCTGGAAGAAAGCATCAGGGAAGCATCTTCAGGACCTTGTGTTAGGCAATGGTTTCTTAGACATTAAACCACAAACATGAACCACAAAAAAAAGAAATAGAAAAATGGGACTTTATCAAAATTAAAAACTTTTGTGCACTAAAGGACTTCATCATTAAAGTAAAAAGATAACCTTTAGAATGGGTGAAAATATTTGGAAACCACTCATCTAAGTGTTTATTTTCCAGAATATATAAAGAAATCCTACAACTTAAAAACATAAAGACCAACAACCCCATTTAAAAATGGGCCAAAGACTGAATAGACATTTCTTCAAAAAAAGATATGTGTTTTGGCTTCCCATCTAAAAAAACACCATACAAAGGATTGGCCTAATGGGAACGTATTGACTTATGATTTCAGAGGCTAGAAGCCTTGCTTTCTCTCATGGTTTGTATTTTCTGATAGGACAGCAATCATTAGGGGTCCTTGGGTTTCCTGTCACATGGCAATGCATTTTCTTCTCTTTTGTCTTCCCAATTCTGTTGATTTCCAGTTTCTGGCTGCTGCTCCTGGGGCTTCTCTTTTCCCCTGATTTTCACTCTGCTTATAAAGGACTCTAATAATCTGGATTAAAGCCCAATCTGATTCAGTGTGGCCATACCTTAACTAAAGTAATACTTGAAGAGATCATATTTACAATGGGCCACACCAACCAGAATGAAGGCCAAGACCAAGATTGTGCCCAAATGATTAGACAATTTATTCCACCACAATATACAAATGGGCAAAAGGCACATGAAAAGATGTTCAACATCAGTAGCCATCAGGGAAATACAAATCAAAACCACAATAAGATACCATTTCCAGGAGCAGATATGACTCAAGCAATTGAGCACCCTTCCCCCACAAGGTAAGTTCCGTGCCTCCTGAAAAAAAACAAAGACAAACAATAAGCAAAAAACAAATGAATAAACCATCTGAGGGAAGCCAATGTGGCTCAGTGGTTTAGCACCAGCTTCCCACATACAAGGTCCCAGATTCAATCCCCGGCCCCCGTACCTAAAAAAAAAAAAAAGATATTTTCTACTCACTATAATGACTTCTATTGTAAAAATGGAAAATAGCAAGTGTTGGAGAGGATGTAGAGAAATAGGAACAATCATTTTTTGTTGGTGGGACTGTAAACTGTTTCAGTCACTGTGGAAAACAGTTTGGCGATTCCTTAGAAAGTTAAGTGGGGAATGGCCATATGACCCGGCAATCCCACTTCTAGGTATATATACCCAAAATAATTGAAAGAAGGGTCTTGGAAAGATACTTGCACACTGATGTTGATAGCAGCATTATTCACAATTAACAAAAGAAGGAAGTGACCCCAGTGTCCATCAACAGGTAAAAGAATAAACACAATGTTGTATATACACACAATGGAATATTATTAAGCCATAAAATGAGATGAAGTTCTGATGCGACAACAGGGATGAACCTTGGAGACATCATGTTGAGTGAAATAAGTCAGACAAAAGGGCAAATCTTGTATGATCTCACTGATATGAAATAATTAGAATAAACAAATTCATAGAGTCAGAAACTAGAATACAGTTTACCTGGGGCCAAGGTGGAATAGAGAATGGGAAGTTAATGCCTAATTGGCAAAAAACTTTCTGTTTGGGGTGTTGAAAAAGTTTTGGTAGTGGATGGTGGTAATGTTAGCACAACATTGTGAATGTAATTGACCATACTGAATTATGTATTAGAATGTGGTTAAAGGAGAAATTTTAGGGCATATATATTTTACTAGAATTTTAAAAATAACATAGGTCTGTAGAACACAATGAACCCTAGTATCATCTATGGACTATAGTTAAAAGTATAATTATAATACTGTTTCATCAATGCTAACAAAGTTACCACACTAATGCAAAGTATTAATAATAGGGAAAAATGTGGGGGGACGGCTTTATTGGAACTCTATATTGTCTGCTTGATTTTTTTGTAAACCTTCAACTTCTCTAATTAAAGAATAATAATTTCAAAAATCAGTCATACTCCACTGGGGCATTTCTTTTCCAATCGAAGCTGAAATTTTTGTTAAATATATGTTATTGGAGGCACATAGAAAACTCAGGAAGGGATTTTATCAGAATTATAACATTTTATCATAACATGATTAGCCCACCATACCTGGACTGGATATTCTGGATGGGTGGGAAATTGTCATTTTCTGTCATCTGTTTTTAGATAACTGGGGGAAAAAAACTTCTGATAACATGGTTTTATTTTCAAAATCTAAACGTAGCTTTAAAAAAAATTGATCTTCTAGCTAATTATTGTCAGAAAGAGTAATTCTAAAATCCAAATTATCATTTTTGGCAGCTATCCTCTAACAGTTAATTGGTTTATACTTATGACTCTTTATTAGTAGATGAAATTATTTACATACTTAGAAATATATTTTAAAATTTGTCTTCTTGGGCTGTTTTATTACTGGAAATTGTGCAACCTGTGGTTTCTATAATATGATTTTTTTAAATGATTGTATTGGGTATTTGAAGTACTTTCAACATTTGAAGGCTAAATTTTCCATAATATGATATTGCCCCAACATTGAGTTTTTAATTACCACATAGTCTGGTACTTGAGTAGCTTCAGAAATATATTTTGAGAAATTAATGGCCCTGCTCATAGACACAACCTTTTATCTATGACCACATGTGTATAGCACTCTGTTTGGGCATGTAACTGTATTAGGGCATCTTATGTTCACAGGATTTCAGTCCAACTTTCTAACCAACTGTTTGCAAAGCAAATGTATATGACCTGAATTGTCAGCTTAGACCTTCTGCAATTAAGCGTCATGGAAATTTGCCTAAAGCAAAAGCAGCCCATTCATTCTAGGCATTTAAAATTTTAAACTGGAAATAAATTGTACTATCAGCAAGCTACAATCCTGAACTATACAATTTTGATGACTTGTAAAATTCTTCTACTGAATTTTGATTTGATGTTCTAATAATTTCCATTGATGTATATCACATAAAATTCCTATTGGACTATGGTTACAAAGGATATCATTTTGACATAAATTGAAAAGTTTGCTGGCTGGTTTGGTAGCCTTGACCAGCAAAATAACAGGTTCTTTGGTCCTCTGCATCTATCACTTCCTTTATCCTGTGTGACATTTTGAAGCTGGATGGATCCCAGAAAGTTCTTTTCTTAAAGCTAATCCATTCCTGTGCATGTAAACTTATTGTAAATGGGACCTTTTGATTAGGTTCATTTAAGGGAACTTCCTTTTGATTAGATCACTTCAGTAGGGCATAACCCAGGGTAGATCTTAATCCTCTTATTGGAATCCTTTATAACTGGAGGAATAAAAGCCATAGACACAGAAAAAAAGTGGCAGAGACAGAGAGAAGCATCCAGAAGTTGAAATCAATGAACCTGGGGGAGAGAAAAGCCACAAATGGAGCTGTTGCTACCATGTGCTGATAACATCTTGATTTGGACACTTTTATGGCCCCAGAACTATAAATTTTAATCTAATAAATTCCCACTATAAAAACCAACCCATTTCTAGTATATTGGACCCATAAGCTTTTAGCAAACTAAAACAGAAATTGGTACAAAGAGTGTGAGGTGTATGCTGCTATGCAAATACCAAAAATGTTGGAACAGTTTTATATATGTTTAAGGGGTAGATTCTGGAAGAATTATGTGAAATGCTTGATAGAAAAGGCCTGGATTTCTATGAAGAGACTGTTGGTAAAAATATGAATGCTAAAGATACTTCTGATGAGGCCTTAGAAATGATGAATGTGTCAAGGCAAACTGGAAGGTGATCCTTGCTTTAAAGTGGTAGAGAACTTGGCAAAATTAACTCCTGATATTAGATGGAAAGCAAAACTTGAAAGTGACAAGCTTGGATATTTAGCTGAGGAGATTTCCAAAATAAATATGGAAAGCATGACCTGGCTTCTCCTTGCAGCTTATAGAAAATGCAAGAGGTAAGAGATGAGCTGAGAACTGAACTACTGAGCATGAAGAAACCAGAAATTAATGGTTTGGGAAATTCCAAGCTTCCAGAAAATTCCCATAGAATAGTGCCCCAGTTTGTATTTAACTGAACATGGAACCAGCCAGTCACTTCAGTTTAAGTCAGGAATGGAAATGCAATTATCCAGGAAGGATCTGTGGAAAGTCTTACTATCTGACAACTTGGTCCCATGTTTCTTGCATGTGAAACCTACAAGTTTTTTACAATATCTGTATGAACTGAACCACTGCCAGCTTGGACTAGAAGGGACAGAAAAGTGATAGACTGAAGGGAAAATGACAATGAATGTATTTTCATTGGAAAGAACATGTCTTTCTGGGATCCAGAGTGTGAAATGCAATTTGAAGCAAACTAAAACACCCTACTCTTTACTACCAGGTCTGTCTGAGAGTCCTGAGGAGGTATCCTACTTTTGCTCTATTCCAAAAGTAACTGTTCTGCTGCACCAGGAGCTATCACTTATCAGAAATGACCTTCAGGATGTCCTAGTCTCTAGGATGCTCCACCAAGCTCAGTGTTTTTATTTATTTTTATTATTTTTTTTTTAAAAGATATTTAGATTATGTAAATGTTACACAAAAGATATAGGGATTCCCATATGCCCCACTCCCCACACCTCTCCCACCCTCCCACATGAACATACTTCATTAGTGTGGCACATTCATTGCAATTGATAAACACATCCTGGGGTTTTGCCATTAAGCATGGACCATAGTTCACATTGTAGTCTACACTGTCTCCCACACAGTTCTGCATGTTGACTGAGCACAGTGTTTTTTTTTTTACTTGTAGCTGTCGAGCCGCTGGGTTTATGCCATCAAATCCTTTCTCTTATTTCTTCTCCTGTTCTACCTCTGGTCATTCTGGGTACTTAGGAACCAGCTGAAGGGTAGTCTATAATAGCACTAAGGAAAATGAGCCTCCTTTTGATGTCTTACATAATGTCAGAAAAATGTCAAAGCAATGTTGTTTGAACTGCAATGGATTGTACAAATAGCTATTTTCACTTTATTTATATAAGTTTCTGTAATCTTAGGGTCTAGATGAATGTTGATACGAACAGGAATGTGGTTATTAATGTTTTTCTGCTTCAGTTGCCTTGACAACAGTTAGTGTTGGCTGACCAATTCAAAGTGATGTTCGGCTTCAGCAACAGTTTGCTGTTCCCTCGGTAGACACACTATTCTTACTTTTCCCCTGGGCACAACAGCTTTCCACTGTTGACAGCCTGAAGCACTCAAGGTGACAGAGCTTCCCGACAGGGTGCTGTGCTATGCAGGGAGGAGGAGTGATAAAGAGTTCTTTCCTTATGTACCTGCCATGCTTTGAACCCTGGAAGTACAAACACTTGTTCCCATAGTCTAACAAAACCATTTAAGAGCACAGCTCATTCAGTTTATGTTGCTAATTCCTTTCACCACCAAGTCCCCAAAACATACTCAAAGATGAGACAGCAGCTGTAATATTTATTTCATTTTCTCTGTTGGTCTTACCTGCTGGTATTGCTGTATCAAAACAAATCTTTTCCTAATCCCACAAAAATAAAAGTACCCAACCAGAACAGCACATGCAAACCAATGCCAGCAGAGGTCACCGGCCCACAGGCTCCAGAAGCAGTGGTTCATTTTTGGCCCAGCATTCCAGTAGCTGGCAGGAATACATGAGCTGCACAAGTAATGAATAAAGAAACCAGAACCTGGTATCTGCAGCTCTGCCTTCCTAGATTCCCTCTCCGCAGCCTGGCTTGTCTTTCTGACCTCCCACTTATTGCAGTCCCATGCTTATTTGTGGAACTGGCTGCTTTAAGGTCTTCCTTCTGTTTTAAAATTTCTCAGACAAAGCTCAGACTAACTTTCTGAATTGGTTTAAAGACCTTTCTCTTGAACTTCCTCCTAGAGGCCATAGGCTGGCATTGCTGTACCGGTCTGGCCTTGGAGATTTGGTGGCCAAACCTATAATGGCAGGCACAATGACAGGCACATAGTAGGTGCTAGTGATTCAGAATCAGCAACAATAATGAGTTATTTTATTTTATTTCAGATCTGCACTGTTCTGCAGCTGCTTCTCATCCGTTTCTGTCACACTACATCACTGAGCCATATTCCCTAAGGCTTTGGCTGAGCTGCATCCTAATTGTACATTAGACATCTCTGGGAAAATGTGTTAAACTTTTTCATGATAAAAATTGTGGGGGGTTTTTGGGCAGGGATAGGGCTTATTTTGTTGTGTCTCTGGTGTTGTGTGAAAATGAATAGCCAGCTTTGCCAATTTAAATCCAAGTTAGATAGCTCAAAATGTTGCACTCAAAGGAAAATAAAGGCTGAGCCACAAATGCCTGTAGCCAAAGGCTTTCCTAGAACTAGCTGTGCCTATTAACCAAAAGGAACCTACCTGGAAGAAATGTATACAAATGTAAATTAAATATTCAAGTTACAATCAAACACAAAGGAGGTAAATCTGTCTGCATCTTTAAATATTAATGACATTTCTACACACTCCTTCTTAGAAGAAACATATTTCCTTTGGCAAAATTTACTTTCCAAAGAATATTCCTTATATTTTATATACCAATTCTAATACCTAAGTAAACATTATTATAGCTCTTGGGATTATCTGCATCACTTGCAGATCTGAAAAATGTCTACATTCATACCATGGTTTAACAAATTCTCCTACTTCCAGGACAATGGCAACTAACCATTTTCCTTATTTAGAGTAAATCCCTTTGAAGATCCATCCCTATTCCTCCCCTAAAAAACCTGTAAGAACTAAAATGGACCTTAAGCACCTATGAATATTGTGCAATATCAGTATGTTCTGCATCTCTACTTAACTGTAAACTTGCCAAGGGTAACACACTGGTTCCTACCCCTCTGCTCTGCTCACTGTGGCACCTGCAACAGGATCGTTCATTCAGGAGTCTCTGGATGAACATGTTGATTGTACTTCTGGAATGAAACACTTTTACATTTTAGATATCTTACTATTGATTTGCTATTCCCCATAAATCAAGGATTCTTAACCTGATGTTCATAGATAGAATTCAGGGAGGCATATGTTCCTGGATGGGAAAAGACTGACCACTTTATTTTCATAAACTTCTATTGAAAGTTATCATTCCCTTCATTTATGAAGGTGGGCAACAACACAGAAAAAAAATAGTAATAGTTTCTATGAATTTGTAACCAATAGAAATAAGAGGTAGTTTTACAAATTACATCTTTAAATATTTTTTACACTCATTACTATTTGAAATTTCATGAATTATTGGACCAGCCACTAGATCACATGTGATTAGAGTCACCCCATTTGCAGATGCTGTTGTTAACTTAGCAGCCAACTCTTGGACAACTCTGTGCCTGCTGATCATTCAGGCACCTAATTGCAAAGTTGCTTGTGTTTACATCAGTGATTCAGACAATTACATTACTTTCCAGTATTCCCTGTCTACAGTTGTTTTACTAATATGGAATGAGGTTGTGCAAAGATCACAGCATAGTTTAATGTTATTACCTAAGCTAAGCAATAATAGTCAGTACACTGCTGTCTTTTTTAAAAATAAACAACTTTTAAATTGTCTTGTTTATTAACACAGTATAGGGAAATATATATTTTAATATACCACAAAATATTTAAAAGCATACCCTTTTGATATGGCAGAGCTTTCAATGAATTTATGTTGCAAGGAATAGAATGTGATGGACATGAAAGGGAAATCAAATATAGATCTCTCATAGAAATCAATGATTACTCAGGATTGTTGATTAATAAAACTTTAATTTTCTTACTATCTTCTTCTAATTGATTACTTTGTCCACAATAGAGTGAGTGAAGCTTTGTAGTCATGTGTTAATATGGTGCCAAAAAATTCTATGAAGAATTTCATTCTATGGCTACTGCAAGGATTTTCAGCTTTGAGAAGGGAAGATTGCTCTTTGTAGCTATTAACATTTCAAAAGAAGATAGAGTATTAAATGGTCAAAATAGAAAAATATAGGCAAACCAAGTATTTGGCTTGTAGAAAAAATAAACGTTTTCTCAATGAACTGAGTCCAAAGAGATGAATTATAGAGTATTGATATAATCTTATGATAATTTTTATTGACTGTACATTTAGAAGTGCCATTATTCAGTGTTTAATTTCTAAGATATCTGTCCCAGTAAAAATTTCCATTTCTAGAATTTTTCCAGTAAGAATTATCATTTTTTTCAAGCTGTCTCTAAGTTTAGCTGAATGCTGTGCTCTAGTAAACAAAGTCTTACTTAGTAAAACTCATATGGGGGCATTTTCAGGACATTGGATTTGTCCTGCATGATATTACAGTGACAGATACAGGCCATTGTATATTTTATCATAACTTACAAAATTGTGCAGGACAAAGTGTAAACTATAATGTAAACTGTAATCCATGGTTAGTAGCAATGCTTCAATATGAGTTCATCAATTGTAACAAATGTACCACACTGATGAGGGGTGTTGTTGATGTGTGTGAGAGGGAGAGGGAGTGGGGCTTATGGGAATCCCTTATATTTTTTATGCAACATTTGTGTAATCTAAAGCTTCTTTAAAAATAAAAAAAATTATTTAAAAAACTCAATTGCTGAGCAATCAGCTGAAACAGAAACTTTGTGTATGAGACCATTGATTATTTACTATTGGGCTGGATAAAAAAGAATCTATTATAAGTGAAAGATTTGGTTACACCATATGGACATGATGGTTCTAAATAGTTGTTACCTTGACAACAGACTTTGTCATAAATAAACAGAAAGATGATTTATCCAAGACATTAAGATTCATCCTGGTAGAACATTGCAATTATGCAGGTTTTCTGTGACAAAATTGCTTTCATGAATTCAGAATTCTATTATGCTTCATGTCTTATAATATTGGTTTTCCATAATTTTCCTTAGCAAGTGAGACCTCAGCTGAATTTTTAATGTAAACTTTGATGACAATATCTATATTGCTAAGAAGTTTCAGTAAGTCTGAAGATTATAGGAAATAAATAGAACTTATAACCAACATTTTTAGTTCTCAATTTTGTTTCAGTTTTACCAAATGACTAGAAATAATAATTGGAAAAACATTCACAATGAGAAAGCATTTTATTTTCCTATTTCGTGTATTTAGTTTCATATAATGTTTCACTGTAGTTTATACTTTATAGTTTTTATCCCCAACCCAGGCTTTTGTGGGAGGATTTGTAATGACAAAGGAAGTAGACTCACACTAACTTGGATGTCTCATAGAAATCTGAAACAAGTCAACAATTTGGCTTTCTTACAATGGTCTTCTCTGAAATATCTCACATATTTGCAAAGGTTAATATTAGGATCAGTTTGATGTTTTCAAGACTCACCAAATGTATAATTAATTTATGCCATTTATTGAAGATAGGTCATTCTTTAAAAAATCAATTCCTGTTCCATAATAAACAGTGTGTCAATATTTTCTATCAAGTTATTATAAATAATAATTAGCATACCAATATCTTTGGATTTGAATAATTGCATTCAAAATCCTTACTTAACATATAGACAGCATAAATTTTGTTGACTATGCAAAAATGATAAAGTTCATATGATTTATTAATTCATCTTCCTAGCTCTATTTTCAAGTGAAATCCTTTCAATCACCTAAACTGAACTCTTTTCCATTTCTAGTTTATTATAAATATAATTTTCTAAAAATTTAATTTGGTTCCTTTTCTATTTAGTTTCTGGTTCGATTGGTTTCCTTTCTATTTCCTTTACAAACACATATGCTATTTTCTTTTTATATTCACCTAATATTTCATTCTGATTTGTATTACTTTAAAAATCTATCCATTTTTAAATAATTTATTTTATAGTTTTTATGATTGTTCTATTATATTTCATTCTTGGGATGTTGGTTGCCCTGTTTGACATATCTTTTGACAGTCTTCCATGATGTTAAGTTCCTCGTAGTTTCTTGTTCAGAGTGAATCTTCTGTGAGGGGTCTGTATTAGTCAGCTAAAAGGGGTACTGATGCAAGATGCCAGAAATCGGTTGGTTTTTATAAAGGGTATTTATTTGGGTAGAAGCTTATAGTTACCGGGCCATAAAGCATAAATTTCTTCCCTCACCAAAGTTTTTTGCTACGTGTTGGAGCAAGACAGCTGCTGATGTTTGCCAGGGTTCAGGCTTCTTGGGTTCCTCTCTTCCCGGGACTCCATTTCACTCTGGGCTCAGCTCCTCTGTTTCCTCCACAAGGTCAGCTGTAGACTATGAGGTTCTCTAGGCTTTGCTTCTCTCCACAAGACCAGTTGTGAACTGTCAGGTGAATGGCTTGTCTCTTTTCCTGGGGCCTTCTCTCCTTCCTCATGACCAAGCTCCTCTGTGCTTACTTCCCCGGGCTCCAGTATTAAAACTCAGCTTCAGAACTCCAACATCAAAACTCCAACTCTGTCCTTTGCCATGTGTTTTATCTTTGATTCCCCACCCACCAAGGGGTGGGGCTCAATGCCCTACTGATGTGGCCCAATCAAAGCCCTAATCATAACTTAATTGTGCCCAGATGAACAGACTAGTTTACAAGCATAATCCAATATCTATTTTTGGAATTCATAACTATATCAAACTGCTACAGGGTTTTCCTGTAGGAGCCTCCTTTTGTCTGTGGTAAGTCAGAGAGGTTGTGCAGTAGCATATGCCAAGGCCTATGTGGTTTCAACAGTCCTTACTATTGTTAGTTTCTCAGATTAATTGCACACTTAACAAACAATGCAAATCTGGTATCATAATTGCATGTGGCACAGACCTGGTGTCTGAATTTCATGCTAGTATTTCATTTGTTTGCTTTCTTTCCAAAGACCCTGGCAATTAACAAGCTAGGCAGGAAGTATATAGTTTAAAGATAGAGCTCACACAATTAGCTGATGGATTATATGTGAGATGTCAATGAAAATGTCAAATGCAGGAGGCTGACCTCACATTTTGGTTCTGAGAAAACTGTAAGTCAATCAAGGAAGAGCCACAAATTCAGGGGCAAATTAGAGTCCAGTTTTGGATATCTCAGATTCAGAGCTTATTAGACATCTAATGAGAAATCTTGAGAAAGAATTTAGTTATAATTGTCAAAAGAGAGGTGGGACTGGAAATACACAGTGGAAGTCCACAGCTCATAGATATAACTTAAAGCCATAACAATGGATAGGAGCCCCAAGGGAGTGAGAGGTGATACAGAAGAGAACAGGCCCCAGGCCTGAGACAGAGGTCAGTCTAACATTTAGGAGGGTTCCACAAAAGACAATGAGGAGAGTGGACATTGAGGTAGGAAAAAAATCCATGGCTTAACAATGAAAAGCTAGTAGGATCAATATCAGTTTCCCAATTGAATCAAAGAATTGTTGGAATTGGAGTATTAGAAAAAAGTAAGATGGAAAGATGGAGTTGGTAGTCAAAGACACGGACACTTGAAAGTAAGATTTTAGATAGACTGTAGTTATGCATACAACAAGACTTGGAATGCATGAGACTATATGGCTGAATTAAGTGGACGGAAAAATCATTGGAAATGAGGAGGTCAGAAAACAATTGAGAGTACTGGATTCATAGAGACATTATATACATGGAATCAAAATTACTGAAGTTGAGGATGAGAATAATAAAGAAAAAGGCATTGAATCTGGTGCTAATATCATTAATGAATAAGGGTTAGTGGCCACAAAAATGGAAGTTGACTGAAACAAGGATAAGTGATAACATGAGAATCAAAACTGGAATTTTTATGGAGAAGGAAGGAACAGTAACTAGAAAAATAAATAAGACAAAGAGGAACTACCATACCTCTAGTACTTTGTGAAAGGTGAGAAAAAGAACAAATAATTGACCTGCAGGAGAAGGTAGGTTTCATTTACAGCAAAAATAAAGGTTCATTTATAAAATGTGCAGACCCACATGGCAAAGAGAGTCTGGGTGATGAGAAATACCTGGGAGACTTGGACTTCTTATGGTGAGTGAAGTAAACAGAAATGGAAGACATGATAGAGTTAGTCTCAGAAAGTTCTTTGATTTACTTCTTGGGACAGGTCTCAGACAATTTGTAGTGGTAAGTCAGTGAGCATAGATGGTGGTGACAGAAACTGATTTTACCAAGAACATAGGCTATTCTATGCCTCCATCCAGTTCTGCAGAAAATATCTAATGAGACTGAAGGGGGGCAGTCTTACAGAAACATAAAAATTAAAATGTTATTAAATATAACATTTACGCCTCAAAATTAATCAGTTCCCATAGGATTTTGCAAAATGACATGTAAGTGCATCAGCAGAATATGGTGAAGCTCTATTATTGATTTTTCTGAGATAATTCTGAGTTGTTAGACTAAAGGTTGTTCTTTTATAGAAAATGACAGAAATCTGCAGTAAGGAGCTTTAAAAAAATCTTTCGTTCATAAAATTCATGCTTTTTTCCTGCTGTACTCTGAGGTACAGATGAATATTTAGCAGAGTTGGTGGGAAGGAAATAGCTGACACTGGAGGGCAGTGGAAAGGTATTGGAGAATTCATTATTTTAGGAAAAAATGGTTTAAAGGTATATGAATCAGTTTCTGTAAAAAAAAAAGTTGAAGACCAAAATAAATATAAATCCATCATTTCAAAACTTAATAATATGATATTTAAACAAAAATGTTACTGAGAATAATTTCCAACAGCTTTCTACACAGACTACCTCTCTTTGAAATGAACGACAAACTGCAAGTCTAAAAACAGGTCCAATGTTCTATACCAATCTGCAGAAAGATTGTCTAACATTAGATAGATCATTACAGATGAAGTGCAGACTATCAATCAACTGGATTTGTTGCTCCTAAAATAAAATCTGAGCCTATTACTCATGAGGTAGGATTTCCATTTCCATTACTATTGTTCTGCCTACGGGTCTGTGTTGCTATGAATACAAGAGATGCATTAAAAAGAAATGCCCAGCTTGGAGGAATAACATCACATTCTCTCCACTCACTAGTAATAAAATGGCAGAGCTACTAGTAAAACATGGACACAGCTTAAAATGAAGTCTTACAAGCTTTATTTTTATGGTACACATGAAGAAATACTATATTTTATTTCCTAAATAATTTTCCTAAATATAATTATGTATTCATTAATTCACTCATTTGTAAATATTTTATGACTGCTCATTCTGCACTACATGCTATGCTAGGCACTGGTTATATAAAAGTGGTCAAAATAGACACCATTCATTCAGACAGATAGGCATGAAAAATAAGCACAATAAATCAACATATGATTGGGAACTATGACTAATATAGAAACCTTACCAGGTCCTCTCAGAGACTACAGTGTTACGGGGGAAATAATTTAGATTGTGAAGTCAAGAGAGTGAAATTTAAGCTTATAATGCCACAGATAACAAGGAAAAAAAGGTACCTTACACTTCACCTAAGGAATGATCAAAGTTAATATGATTTCATATAAGACAACTGATTTGATGCACTGAGATACACATCATTTCTGTGGTTTTCCTGTAAAAAATAAATAACCTAAATCTGATGAGGAAATAATTGACAAATCCAAAAGAATTGGCCTGGACTTTTCAAAAATGTCAATGTCATTAATGACAAAAAAAGGTTGAGGAACTGTTTCAGGTATAAAGAGACTGAAGAGATATGGTACCTACATGCAATATAAGATTCTGGATTAGATACTGGATGGAAAACTAGAAATGCTATAAGGAACATGGGGTCAATAGGCAAAATTTTATCGTGGATATATATTAAGTGATACCATATTCTTGATATAAATTTTCATTAATTTTATAATTGTACTGTAGTTGTTAAGAGAGTGACCTTATTCTTAAGAGACATGCTGATGTATTTAGGTGTAAAAGATTAAAGTGCCAATAGAGCAAGATGGCATTGGTTTAAGTGGGCACTCACCATCTCTTTCACAAAAAAACGGCTGAGAAGGGACAAGATCCTGCCTATGTGAGCTGCTTTGCGAACCCACAGAGCAGGAGGCCTCACGGCAATGATCTGGAGAGAACTAGATAAAGAAATAAAAAGCCCAAGGGAAAACCTAAGTTTTTCACCCAGTGGCTGGAAACGGCTGGCAGCTAAGCTCCACCCTCAAGGCAAAAAGCCATGAGCCTGGACTCGCGCGGGCCACTGAGTGGAAGGGAGCCCTCTCTGGAGTAAGAGGGTTCTGGCAAAGGGTGGAGAAGGGTTTCCTTTCTGTGGATTTGGTTACCTGGACCCCCATTGAACTTTAGGGGGCATAGCAGCTGGCAAGGGTGGCCCCAGGAAGAGAGGAGAGGCGAATCTGCTTAGGCAGCCTGATTTACCTAGCCAACCTAAGAGAGAGGAACTTGGGCTGGTAGAGGTTGGAGTCAGGCAAGTGACTAGCCCTATGCTGAAAATTATCAAAATACCAACTCCCTTAAGAGGCGGGCAGTAAGAAGTACTTAATAACCTTCCAAGGGCCTATTTAGGGTCCCCTGGGAGGAGCTGGAGGTCTAGAAGAAGGTTGAGAGTCATTTCTCTGTGGTGTGTTTGGATACCAAGGTCCCATTTGAATTTCAGAAGGGAACTCAACCTGACTAGGAGAAGTGAGGGTGGATCCGATCATACAGGCTTTCACATTCTGCTGTGCTGGGAGAAAAAGCAATTAAGAATTAGAAATGGGGCAGAGACGGAAGGTTCCTAATCAGCAGGAATCTACACAACTGCAAAGCGTCACACCTGCCCTAAGGAAAGTGACTGGATAGCTCTCTAGCTAACTGACCCAATGAGAAAGTTTAGCTCAGGGAAGGAGTCTCTGCTTTGAATATACAAGGTCACTGGTTTGATTTCCAGCTCTCCTTAAAGTAGTGATCCATTGGGTTTTCAAACACCCAGCTGATACTTTAGGACAGGGAACACATAGCCATTATTTTTGTATTAGCTTCTCTTGGGTCTCTTACTTTTCTTAAAAAATGTTCCTTGTTTGTTAATTTAACTTTGCTTACTCACTAAAACACGATTCAAAACCTATAGACTACAAGCTTCAGAATAATTGATTGATGAACACCAGCAGCCTGAGAAGCTCCTGTGGAGCCTAAGAGGGAAGGTTGTTTTTCCTAAGTTTTTGTTTGATTGCTTGCTTGAATGTTTGTTTTTTGTTCTTTTTTTCCCCCTTTTTCTTCCCCTCCCCTCATTTTTTCTAAATTTCATGCTGCTGTCTTGTTTCATGTTTGCTGTGTTTCCCCCTCCCTTTGTTTCCCCCCCTTTTTTTGTATACCAATTTTGTCTACCTATGCTATTTCTTTTCCTTCCCTCATCTTCCTATCTTCTGCTTTCTGCTTTTGTTCTTACATTCCACCTCTCTTTGTTTAGTTTTCAATTTTTCTTGTTTTTATTTATATCTCCTCTATTGTCTGTTTTCTTTCTTTCTTTAAACTTTTTTTGCTTATTGCCTTTTCTCTTTCCCTCACTTCTTATCATTCTGGCCTTTTAATTCATTCTAGATATTTTTCTCTATTTGGTTTTTCATTTCATTGTTTGTACCCCACTTCTTTTTTCTTATTCCTCTGCACTTCTTACATAAGTTAATTATTCATTTTCCTAGGTCTTATACAGTTCCTCTTCTACATTTTACTGTTAGGATTACTATTATCCTTTCTCTCTTCTTACCTCTTTTCCTTTCCCTGGCCCTAATCTTTTTCTTTCAAAGGAACATAGATAAGAGCAAGGAAATAGAAAAAGATGAACAAAGTGTCAAAGACAAAACTTACCACACACACAAAAACAGCAACTAAATAAAACCTTAGAGTAGAGAGTGAAACAAATCAACCGAATAAACCCATCAAGATAAAGAGATGCCTTAACACCAACAAAAAATTATAAACCATACTAAGAAACAGGAAAACATGGACCAGTCCAAAGAAAAAACTAAAAACCAAGAGGAGATGTAGAACATGGAACTAATCAGAGATGTCCAAACAAATATCATGGGCCAACTTAATGAAGTGAAGGAAGAGATTAAGGATACTAAGAAGACACTGGGAGAACATACTGAAGAAATTGTAAACATACATAAAAAGGTAACAGATATCATGGTGATGAAAGGCACAATACAAGGAATCAAAAATACATTGGAAGCACATAACAACAGATTTGAGCAGGCAGAGGAAAGAACTAGCAATGTGGAAGACAGTACGTTGGAAATCAAACAGATAGTAGAAAAGAGAGATTAAAAAGATAGAAAAAATCCAGCAGGGACTTAAAGATCTGAATGACAACACAAAACACTCAAGCATTTGCATTATAGGCAACCCAGAAGGAGAAGAGAAAGGAAAGGGGACAGAAGGAGTATTGGAGGAAATAAAAGCTGAAAACTTCCCAACCTTATTGAGGGAGATGGATATACATGTCCGGGAAGCGTAGAGCACCACAAACAGTATAAATCCCAACAGGCCTACTCCAAGACATATACTTGTCAAAGTGTCCAGTGCTCAAGACAATGAGAGAATACTGAAAGCAGCAAGAGAAAAGAAAATTATCACATACAACGGAAGCTCAATAAGACTAAATGCTGATCTCTCATCTGAAACCATGGAGGTAAGAAGGCAGTGGTATGACATAATCAAGGTGCTAAAAGAAAAAAAAAAACTTCCAGCCAAGAATTCTCTATCTAGCAAAGCTGGCGATCAAAAATGATGGAGAATTCAAAATATTCACAGATAAACAGAAATTAAGAGTATGCTAATAAAAAACCTGCCTTTCAAGAAATGCTAAAGGGAGTGCTGCAGGTTGACAGGAAAAAACAAGAGAGAGAGAGTTGGAGGAGAATGTAAGAAAAAAACAAAGAGAAATAAAAACAACATATGGCATACATAAACTCAAGAAAATATGGCTAATGTTAAGTAATTCCTCAACAGTAATAACACTGAATGTTAATTGACTAAACTCACCAGTCAAGAGACACAGGTTGGCAGAATGGATAAGGAAATATGACCCATCTATATGCTGTCTAGAAGAAACCAACCTTTGACCCAGGGATTGAAGGAGACTGAAAGTGAATGGCTGGAAAACAATTTTGCAAGCAAACAACAAACAAAAAAGGGCAGGAGTAGCTTTACTAATATCAGTCAAAAAAGACTTTAAATGCAAAACTATTTTAAGAGACAAAGATGGACACTATATATTAGTAAAAATTATATACATTAATAAATGGTGTAATCTTTCAAGAAGAAAAAACAATCATAAACATTTATGCACCTAATCAGGATGACTCAAAATACATGAGGCAAACACTGGAAAAACTAAGTGGAGAAATAGATGCCTCTACAATTATAGTGGGAGACTTTAATACACCATAATCACCATTAGGCAGAACATTCAACAGAGAATCAATAAAGAAACAAAGACTTTGAATAATACATTAGAAGATCTGGACCTAATAAACATATACAGAACACTACACCCCAATACAGCAAGATATACTTTCTTTTCAAGTGCACATGGATCGTTCTCCAAGACAGACCATATGCTAGACCACAGAACAACTCAATGAATTCAGTAAGATTGAAATTATATGAAGTAATATCTCTGACTGTAATGTAATGAAGCTGGAAATCAGTAAAGGCCAGAAAAAAGATTAGGCACAAAGATATGGATATTAAACAACACACTTTTAGACAAACAGTGGGTAAAGGAGGAAATTACAAAAGATATCAGTAACTACCTTGAAATGATTGAAAATGACAATACAACATATGAAAACCTATGGAATGTAGCAAAGGCTGTACTGAAAGGGAAATTCATAGCCATAAACACCTATATCAAAAAAGAAGAAAGAGATAAAATTGAAGACCTAACTGCACATCTAGAGGAATTAGAAAAAGCACAACAAACTAACCCCAAAGGAAGTAGAAAGAAGGAAATAAAAAAAAAAAATTAGAGCAGAACTAAATGAAATAGAAAATTTAAAAGCACTAGAAAAAATAAACAAAACCAAGAGCTGGTTCTTTGAGAAAATCAATAAAATTGACAAACCCTTAACTAGATTAATAAAGAAAAAAAGAGAAAAGATACAAATACACAAAATAATAAATGAGGAAGGGGATATCACCAAAGACCACACAGAAATAAAGAGTATCATAAGAGGATACTTTGAAAAATTATACGCCAACAAGAAGGATAATTTAGAGGAAACGGACAAATTCCTAGAAAGACATAAGCAGCCTACATTGATGAAAGAAGATATTGATGAACTCTACAGGCCAATCACAAGTAACAAGATTGTTAGTCATCAAAAACCTCCCAACTAAAAGAGCCCAGGACCAGATGGCTTCACAGTTGAATCCTACCAAACATTCTGGGAAGAATTGACACCAATCCTGCTTAAAATAGAAGTAGAAGGAACATTGCCTAACTCACTATTTTTTTTCCTATGAAAAAGGTAAATTTTATTCTTCATTTTAGTTTCAAAAATAATTTTTATGCATAAATACACCTATAAAAGAGATCAAGAAACCAACACATCTACCATAATTTTAAAACTTCTGGGCTTATTATGTGAGTCTGATCATGACACCCAACTAGAAAAAATGTATAGTCTTATAATGTTATCAATAAATTCTATGATGCCGACATTATTGTAATACCAAAATCAAAGATGCCACAAGAAAGGAAGATTACAGAACAATCTCTCTAGTGAACCTAGATGCTAAAATCCTCAACAAAATACTTGCTAATCATATTCAACAACACATCAAATGAATTATACACCATGTCCAAGTGGATTTCATCTCTGGCATGCAAGGAGGGGTCAACATAAGGAAATCAATGTAATCCACCACATAAACAGATCAAAAGAAAAAAATCACGTGATCATCTCTATAGATGCAGTAAAAGCATTCAATAAAATACAGCACCCTTTCCTCATAAAAACACTACAAAAGATAGGAACAGAAGGAAAATTCCTCAACATGATAAAGGGTATATATGAAAAACCCACAGCTAAAATCATATACAATGTTGAAACCCTTAAAGCTTTCCCACTAAGATCGGGAACAAGACAAGGATGCCCATTATCACTGCTCCTCTTTAACATTGTGACAGAAGTACTTGCTTGAGCACTTAGGCAAGAAAAAGATATAAAAGTCATCCAAATTGGAAAGGAAGAAGTCAAAATCTGCAGATGACATGATCCTATACATAGAAAGCCCTGAGAAATCTACAACAAAGCTTCAAGAGCTGATAAATGAGTTCAGTAAAGTCACAAGTTATAAGATGAATGCACAAAAATAAGTAGCATTTCTGTACACCAGTGATGAGCAATCTGAGGAGGAAATCAAGGGGAAAAATCCCATTTACGATAACAACTAAAAGAATCAAGTACTTAGGAATAAATTTAACTAAAAATATAAATGACATACACAGAAAAGTATACAACACTGTTAAAGGAAACCAAAGAAGACTTAAATAAATGGAAAAATATTTCCTGTTCATGGATGGGAAGACTAAACATCATTAAGATGTCTATCCTACCCAAACCGATCTACAGATTTAATGCAATCCCAATAAAAATCAACACAGCATTTTTTACTGAATTGGAAAAACTATGAAATTTATTTAGAAGGGCAAGAGGCCCCGAATATCCAAAGACAAATGAAATTGGAGGACTCACACTACTTGACTTTAAAACATATACAAAGCTACAGTGGTCAAAACTACATAGTATTGGCATAAGGATACACATATGGACCAATGGAACTGACTTGAGAGTTCTGATATAGATCCTCACATATACAGTCATCTGATATTCGACAAGGCCACCAAGCCCACTCAAGTGGGAGAGAATGGCCTCTTCAACAAATGGTGCTTGAAGAACTGGATATCCATATCCAAAAGAATGAGAGAGGAACACCATCTCACACTTTGTAAAAAATCAACTCAAGATGGATCAAAGATCTAAATATAAGAGCCAAGACCACAAAGACCTTGAAGAACACATAAGGAAGCATCTACAGGACCTTGTAATAGGAAATGGCTTTATGAACTTCACACCCAAAGCATAAACAGTGAAAGGAAAAATAGATAAATGGTATCTCCTCAAAATTAAAACCTTTTGCACCTCAAAGGAGTTTGTCAATAAAGTAAAAAGACAGCCTACCCAATGGGAGAAAATATTTGGTAATCATATATCTGACAGGAGCGTAATATCCAGCATGTATAAAGAAATCCTATATCTTGAAAATAAAATGTCAAACAACCCATTTAAAAAATGGGCAAGTGATTTGACCAGATACTTCTCCAAAGAAGAAATACAAATGGCTAAAAAGCACATGAAAAGATGCTCAATATCACCAGCTATTAGAGAAATGCAAATCAAAACTACAATGAGATATCATCTTACACCCATTAGATTGGTGGCCATTGAAAAACAGAGGACTGCAAGTATTGGAGAGGATGTGGAGTAATGGGAACCCACATCCACTGCTGGTGGGAATGTAGAATGGCCCAGCCATTGTGGAGGACATTTTGGTGATTCCTCAAAAAACTAACTAGATCTGCCATAGGATCCAGCAATTCCACTGCTGGGTATATACCCAGAAGAATTGAAAGCAAGGACACGAAAAGATATATGCACACCAATGTTCATAGTGGCATTATTCACTATTGCAAAAAGCAGATGGCCATCAACAGATGAATGGATAAACAAAGTGTGCTTTATACATACAATGGAATATTACTCAGCTGTAAGAAGGAATACAGTACTAACACCCGGGATAACGTGGATGAATATTGAGGACTTTATGTTGAGTGAAGCAAGCCAGGCATTGAAGGACAAATATTACATGACCTACCTGACATGAATTTAGCAAAAAGAGCAGACTCAGAGAGCTAGAATCTGGAAGGTAGGTTTACAGGACATAGAAAGGGAGAAGAAGGTTGTGAGACAATGCCCATATAGGCAAAATCTATGATAAGGTGGAAGTGAGTAGTTGTGCAGTGAAGGGACATGACAGGGGTGTAGTGATACTTTTGGGTTGGGTGGTGCAATCTTGACAGGGGGTTTGGTGGGGAGGATGGGTTGGACAGTCCATGGAACTGGTGGAAGGGTTGGGGGAGGAAGCAGGTGAACATTAGGGATTGGCAGGTATGCAGTTGAAATTACAATGTTAAGAAAGCTCTTTTGACAATATGACAAGGAAGGACTACTCGTTTAGGGTGTTGTATGCGGGGGGGGGGCACATTTGGGACCTGGGTTCACCTGGGTCTGTCTTCTAAAGAATGTGCAAGGGATCATTTTGTCATAGTGTGTTATATCAGTGTGTGGAGACCCACATAATCAGTGGGAAGGAGTTGGACTCCCATCCTGGGGAGGCCCGATATGTTCTCAAACAAAGGTGTGGGTGTCTCTCCAGAGCATGGGTGGTTCCTAATAAGGGAGGACAGACCAGTGGAGGACATTTTGGTGATTCCTCAAAAAACTAACTATAGATCAAGCCCTCAGTGTTGTTGCAAGTAACTATGAATCTTGTCTTTCAAGGAGTGAAGCCTGGTGTATAATTTATTTTATTATATATATAATAAAATAAATTATTATGTATTTTATTTCTTTTGTTTAAATCTATCATTATTATTTCATTTTCCTATTAATTGTATTTGGTGATATTCTTGGCTTCATTTTTGAAGAAGTTTTGGATCACAGAAGGGTTATAACTGTGGCAGGGGAAGATCATGGATGTGGGGTGTCAGTGATGGGGGGTACATGGGAGGAAGTTCACCTCGGCATACATATAAAGTATATAAATGTGTTCAAATGTTCATGGGGCATTGCCACAGTAAGTAGAGATTCACACAATAACCGAAAGAATATTGAATTCCCATCCTGAAGAGCTCTGCCATATTCTCTAATGGAACAGCAGCAATCCCCCAAGTAAAAGGGCAATGACTAGTGAAGAAGGATGATTCATTGATGGGCCCTTGATATTGATGACTATGCTTATGAGCCTTTGCTCCTGAAATTGCAACTTAGCCTAGTGTTGTAGGGTGCCTAAGAGTTACCTCCTGAGAGCCTCCATGTTGCGGGGTGTCTCTCTAATCCAAGCTCAGCAAATAAATGCATTACCTTCTCCCCAGCGTGGGACATGATTCCCGAGGATGAGCCTCCCTTGCACCGAGGGATTACTACCAAGCACCGGTTGCTGATTCAACTGGAAAAAGACCTTGAATAAAAGGGGGAAAAGTTAAAGACAAATGAGTTTATATGGGTAAGAGACTTCAAAGTTAGTCTGGAGGTCATTAGAGAGACAATGCTTATGCATGTCTCAGCGGGATCTCATAGACTGACAAAGTAGATACTACTCCAAATAGTGGGGCTCCTGAGAGTTCTGGAGACACCCATGTCCTATGGTCATGGCAGATAGCTCCAGAGTTGGGTGCCTTGCCAGTAGGCCCTATTGTGGAGTTTGTGCTCCCGAGTGTGACAGAGTTGGATTCAGTTGTGGCTTCTCTACACATGTCTCTTCTGTCCCTTCTATTCAAACCTATAGTTGGTGCTGGAGTTCATAAGTGTACATCCAAGAGACTTGAATCGCTGGGCTGTCCATGTGCTAGCTGGGCCCTGAGCCTCAGCAGAGTTGCAACACCTACTTTCCAGTTCAATGGACTCACCCAGGACAACTAACAAGGAGGTGAGGGTGGACAACCACCACACCAAGGAACCAAGAGAGTCTACAACTGCAAGTAAGAGAGTCCCATTCATCAGCCACATGGGATCGAAACCCCCTCTCAATTAGAGATGGAGTGGGCATCACCATCCCAGAATCCTCAGGATTGGGGAATAAAATATGGACTAGTGTGGACCTACTGGTATTCTACTATAGACTTATTGGGATTCTAGCAATGGAAGAAATCATATCATTGATGTGGAGACAGTGGGCACTGGAGGTGCTGAAGGCAGGGAGAGGGAAAAAGAGGTGTAATATGGGGGCATTTTCGGGACTTGGAATTGTCTTGAATGACATTGCAATGACAGATACAGGCCATTATATATCCTGCCATAGTCTACAGAATTCAGTGGGAGAGAGTGTAAACTACAATGAAAACTATCATCCATGCTTAGTGGCAATGCTCCAAAATGTGTTCATCAATTACAATGAACGTACCCCACTAATGAAAGAAGTTGTTAATGTGGGGGAAAGTGGGCGATGTGGAGAGTGGGGCATATGGGAATCCCTTATATTTTTTATGTTACATTTTATGTATTCTAAGTATCTTTTAAAAATAAATAAAACTATATTTAAAAATAAAATAAAGCAAAAATAAATAAATAAATAAAAGATGATGGTGCCAGTAACTTACTCTCAAGTGGTTTAACAGAGCTAAATAAAGAGGAAGAAAGAGAGAGAGAATATGGCAAAATATATACAAATAATAAAAACACAAATGGTGAATATAGGTAAGGGTGAAATTGTGTTCATTGCACAATTCTTGCAACTTTTGTGTTGTTTATAAAATTTCCACACGCAAAAAAGTAAAGTTAACTTAAGCTTACACTGGATAGATGAATGGATGGATGGATGGATGGATGGATGGATATTATTCAAAGCTAAGAGAAGAGAGATGCCAATTCTCTGGGGGCAAGAAATAAGAAATAAAATTTCAGTCAATCCAGGTCATTGTGATATAAGGAGAGAAAATTTAGAAAATACTTCAGAACCTTTGAAGCTATGCTGAAGTTTCTAAAACTTTTTTCTAAATTACAAATAATAATAATGTCATAACTAAAAAGACAAAGAATTTTAAAATGTAATATTAAGATATTTGTTTAACTCAAAATAAGTCAGAAAAGAAGGAATAGAAGGATAAAAACATATTGGAATATTAGAAAATAAGTAGGTAAAACTAAGATCCAAAATAGTAATAATTAAATTAAAAGGGACTCAACATTCCAATTAAAAGGCAGAGATGATAATAATATTCTCTCATCAATTGTATCAAAGGTGACCACACTAATGCAAAATGTTAAATATGGCAGCAGGTGTTTAAGGGAATTCTACATTTTTTGTCTGATCTTTCTGTAAATCTACAACATCTTTAATAAGGGAATTCTTCATTTTTTGTCTGATCTTTCTGTAAATCTACATCTCTAATAAAAAATGCAAATATAATACAAATAGACTTATAAACCAAGACCCAATTATATGTTCTCTATCAGAAACTCACTTTAAATGCAAAGATACAGATACATTGAAAGTAAGAGGAAAGACCATGATTTGTAAGGCAAATGCTATTGCAAAGAAAGTTTGAGTGGCTTTACTAGTATCAGAAAACCATAGCATTACTAAACGTGCATATACCTAATAACAAGGTTTCAAAATACATGATGCAAAAACTGACAGAATCAAAAGAAGAAAGAGACAAATTCATAATTACTTTTAGATATATTAATACCCCTTTCTCAGTAGTTGATAAGAAAAGTAGGAAAAATCAATAAAATAAAGAGGATCTGAATAATAGCATAAACAAATTGATAATTGACATTTATGGAACATTATACTCAACTGCAGAATGCACAATATTTTCAAGGGCATGTGGAGGTTCACCAAGATAGCAATTTGTTGGGTAAAAAGTCCCAATAAATTTTAAAATAGTGTTCACTAATAAAACAATTAAGTTAGAAAATAAAAAGAATCTGGGAAATCCCCAAATATTTGCAATCAAACAACTCACTATTAAATAAACCATGAGTCAAGAAAGAAATCATAAGGGAAGTTTAAAAATATTTCAAACTGCAGAGTGATAAAAATACAGCATATCAAAAATTATTCAAAATTAGAGCAATGATCAAGAAATTTATACATTACAAATAATAAAGATCTAAATAATATATTGGATCTGATTTGCACCCCACTAGTGGATCCCTGGACCTGTTTTGATAACTTAAACAGGGCAATTTTAAAGATTTAGAATAAATCAAACCAAAAATCAAAGAAGAGCTGTGAAACAAAACTATTAGGCAAGAGAGAGAACTTGACCATCAGAGTAAACTAACCAACATAATCAGATGCCTAGATATCAGCAAAAAATTACAAATCATACTAGGAAACAGGAAGATATGGCCCAGGCAAAGAAACAAATTAAAAATCTGGATGATACACAGGATTGATTTAAAACATCAAAATCAATGATGTTCACACAAATCTCCTAAACCAATTCAAGGAGTTGATGGAAAATATGACTAAAGAGATAAAGACTGTTAAGAAGACACTGGTTGAGCACAAAGAAGAATTTGAAAACTTGCAGAGAAAAGTAACAGATATTATAGGAATGAAAGACATTCATATAATCTTATGGGATGAGATTAAAAATTCATTAAAGGCATATAACAGCAGGCTTGAAATGAGAGAGGAATGAATAAGCAAATTAGAAGACAGAGTATCTGATCTTGAAAAGACAGAACAGACAGAGAACAGAATGGAAAAATTGAACAGGGTCTCACAATGACAGTGTGAAACTCACAAATTTATTATGCATAATGGGTGTTTCAGAAGGAGAAGAGAATGGAAAAGGGGAAGAAAAAATAATTGAGGAAGTAATGGCCAAAAATTTCCCAACCCTTATGAAAGACGTAAGTATCAGTATCCAAGAAGAACAACATACACCAAACAGAATAAATCTGAATAGACCTACTCTGAGACACCTCCTATCCAGAATGTCAAATGCCAGAGATAAAGAGAGAATTCTGAAGGCAGCAAGAGAAAAGTAAGTCATCACATAGAAGGGATGCTCAATAAGATTAAGTGCCAATTTCCCATCAAAAACCATGAAGGCAAGAAGGCTGAGATATGATATATTTAAGATACTGAAAGAAAAAACTGCCAGCCAAGAATTCTTTATACAGCAAAACTTTCCTTAAAAAAATGAGGGTGAGTTTAAAGTCTTCATAGATAAACAGAAACTGAGAATTTGTTACCAAATGACCAGGCTTACAGGGAATAATAAAGGGACTTCAGCAAGAGAGAGTGCAGAAATGAAGAATATTAGTAAGCCAAACTAAAAGGGTAAAAAGTTAGATGATATTAAGATAGGATAATGGAAAGCCAGAGGATAAAATGGACAAAGTATGTAATGCCTTTATAGTAATAACATTGATTGTTAATAGATCGAACTCCTCAATCAAAAGACACAAGCTGGAAGAATGGATGAAAAAAAATGAGGCATATATACACTGTCTAAAAGAGACACACATTAGATGCAAAAACACAAATAGGCTGAAAGTGAAAAGTTGGAAAAAGATATTCCATGCAAATAGTAACAAAAAGAGCTGGAGTAGCTACACTAATATCAGACAAAATAGATTTTAAATGCAAAACTGTTATAAGAGAAAAGGTCATTATATATTAATAAAAGGGACAATTCATCAAGAAGAAATAACTATAATACATATTTATGCACCTAACCTGGATGCCACAAAATACATGAGGCAAAACTTAGGAGAGAAATAGACATTCTATAATAATATTTGCAGACCAACATAACACTCTCATTGGATAGAACATCTGGACAGTGGTTCAATAAGGAAACAGAGCTTGAAAAATATGATAAATGAAATAGACTTAGACATATAAAGAAACTTGCACTGCAAAATAGCAGGATATACATTCTTCTCAAGTGCTCATGGATCTTTCTCCATGATAGACCATATGTTGGGCCAAAGGACAGTTTTCAAAAAATTTTAAAAGATTGAAATTATACAAAGCACTTCCTCTGATCATAATGAAATGAAGCTGCAAATAAATAACAGGCATGAAAATGGAAATTAACAAATATATGGAGAATAATAATCACACTCTTAAATAATCAGTGGGTCAAAGAAGAAATTGCATGAAAAATCATTAAATATCTTGAGACAAATGAAAACAAGAGCACAACATATCAAAACCTAAGGGAGGGAGTGGATGTAGCTCAAGTGGTTGAGCACCTGCTTCCCATGTACAAGGTCCCAGGTTCAATCCCTTGTAACTCCTGAAAACAAAAACAAACAGAAAATCAAATGAAAAAAAAAACACAAACTCCCATTGGGGAGCAGATGTAGCTCAGTTGTTGAGTGATGCTTTCCATGTACAAGGTCCTAGGTTAAAACCCCGGCACCTGAAACAAACAAACAAACAAACAGCAACAAAAAAACAACAACTGTGGCATGCAGTGAAAGTAGGGATGACAGGGAAATTTATAGCCCTCAATGCTTACATTAAAAAAGAAGAAAGAGCTAAAGTCAAAAGTCTAACTATACACCTGGAGGATTATTTAAATAAAAGACAAACAAACAGTAAACTACTCCCAAAGCAAGCAGAAGGAAAGAAATAAAATATTCAAACAGATACAAATGAAATTGAGGACAAAAATCAATAGAGAGAATCAACAAAATCAAGTCAGTTCTTCAAGAAAATCAACAAAATTGACAAAACCTTAGCTAGACTTACAAAGAAAAAAAGGGAAACGATGCAAATAAATTATATCAGAAATGAGAGGGAGGTATTGCTACTGACCCCACAGAAATAAAATAGATCATAAGAAGATACTATGAAAAACTGTACACCACCAAACTAGATAATGTAGATGAAATGGACAAATTCCTAGAAATGCACAAACAGCCTACACTGACCCTAGAAGAAATAGAAGACCTCAACAAACCAGTCATAAGTGAAGAAATTGAAACAGTCATCAAAAACCTCCCAAAAATGAAAAGCCCAGGAACAGATGGCTTCACCAGTGAATTCTACCAATCATTCAAAGAGGTTTCATACCAATCCTGCTCAAACTCTTCCAAAACAGTAAACAGGAGGGGATGCTATGAAATTCATTCTATAAAGTCAACATCACCATAATACCAAAGCCAGATAGATACTATGAAAAAAGAAAATTACAGACCAATTTCTCTAAAGAATATAAATGCCAAAATACTCAACAAAATACTTGCTAATTGAATAAAAAAACATATTAAATGAACTATATATCACAATCAAGTGGGTTTTATCCCAGGCATGCAAGGGTGGTTCAACACAAGAAAATCAATCAGTGTAATGCACAACATTAACAAATCAAAGAAGAAAAATTGCATGATCTTCTCATTTGATGCAGAAAAGGCATTTGACAAAATACACATCTTTCTTAATAAAAATACTCTGAATGATGGGAATATCAGGAAATTTTCTCAACATGACAAATTGTATATATGAAAAAACCAACAATGAGCATTGTACTCTTTGTGAAAGACTGCAAGTTTTCCCACTAAGATCAGGAATAAGACAGGATGCCACTGTCACCACTGTTATTTAATATTGAGCTAGAAGTACTAGCTAGAGCAATTAGGCAAGAAAAAGAAATAAATGGCACAAATAAGAAAGAAAAAAGCAAAATTTTGCTTTTGGCTAATGCTATGTTCCTATGCCTAGATAATCCCAAAAAATCCACAACAAAGCTACTACAGCTAATAAACAATTTCAAGTAAGTTGCAGGATATAAATCAACATGCAAAAATCAGTAGCATTTCTATACAACACTAATGAGCAATCTGAGGAGGAAGTGAGAAAAAATTCTCTTTACTATAATGACTAAAACAATCAAATATTTAGGAATAAACTTAGCCAAGGACATAAAGGACCTGTATTCAGAAAACTACAAAACATTGCTAAAAAGAACCAAGGAGGACCTAAGTAAATGGAAGGACATTCTGTGTTCACAAATTGGAAAACCAAATACCATTTTTAAAAAAATGTCAATTCTACCCAAACTGATTTACAGATTCAATGGTATCCCCCCAAAAATTCCAACAGCCTTTTTTGCAGAAATGGAAAATCCAATTATCAAAATTATCTGGACAAATAAAGGACACCAAATAGCCAAAAATATCTTTAAAAAGAAGAACAAAGTTGGAGGGCTTTCATTTCCTGACTTTAAAGCATATTATGTAGTTACAGTGTTAAAAACAGCATGGTATTGGCATAATGATAGACATATTGACCAGTGGAATCAAAATGAAATTTCGGAAATAGATCCTTACATCTTTGGGCTAATGATTTTTTTACTGTCAAAGCTACCCAGCTAGGTCAGAATACTCTATTCAACAAATGGTGCTGGGAGAATTGGATATCCAATCCAAAAAAAAAAAAGAGGACCCATATCTCACACCTTATATAAAAATTAACTCAAAATGGATCAAGGACCTAAATATAAAAGCTACAACCATAAAACTCTGAGAAGGAAATATATGGAAAGATCTTCAAGATCTTGTGATATGTGGTGGTTTCTTAAACCTTACACCCAAGGCATGAGGAATAAAAGGAAAAATAGACAAATGAGACCTCCTCAAAATTAAACACTTTTGTGCTTCAAATAAGTTTTTCAAGAATGTGAAAAGACAGCCTACTCAATGATAGAAAATATTTGGAAACCACATATCTGATAAGAGTTTTATTTCTATGTTATATAATGAGATTATACAGCTCAATGATAAAAAGATGAGCAACTCAATTAATTAATGGGCAAAAGACTTAATAGACATTTCTCCAAATAGAAAATACAAATGTCCAAAGAGCACATGAAAAGATGTTCAATATCACTAGCTATTAGGGAAATGCAGAGCAAAAGTATATTAAGATATTTCACAACTTATAGCATGGTCATTTTTTTAAAATAAAACTACAAGTGCTGAAGAGGATGTGGAGAAATAGGAATAGTCTTTCCCTGTTTCTGGAAATGCAGAATGGTGCAGCCCCTGTGGAAGACATTTTGGCAGTTCCTAGGAAGCTAAAAATAGAACTTCCATATGATTCTGCAATTTCACTAGTAGGAATATATTCAGAAGAACTGAAAGCAGGGACATGAACAGACATTTGCACACTGATGTTCTTAGTGACATTATTCACAATTGCCAAAAGATAAAAACAATACAACTGTCCATCAACAGAGGAATGGGTAAATAAAATGTAGTATATACATATGATGGAATACTATTCAGTTGTAAGAAGAAATGAAATCACGATGCATATGACAACATGGATGAACCTTGAGGACCTTATGTTGAGCAAAATAAGCCATACACCAAAAGACAAATATTGCATGATCTCACTAATATGAACTAAATACGATGAGTAAATTAGTGGAGTTAACCTCTAGAGTATAGGTGGCTAGGAGATAATATGGAGGTTGAGAAGGGCTGGCTAATGCTTGATGTATGTAGAATTTTAATTAAGGTTAATTGTAAATGTGTGGAAATGGGTAGAATTGATGGTAATACATTAGAGTAAGCATAACTAACACTGCTGATTTATAAATGTGATTGTAGCTGAAATGAAGGGGTAGTCTAGGGACTTAAATGTCAATTGAAAGAAAGCTAGAGGATAATCTAAGGACAGGATAACAGTGAACTCACTGGTGCGTGGGGATTGTTGTTAATAGTACAAATACAAGAATGTTCTGTGAATTAGAAGAAATGTACATCACTATTACAAGGTGTTAGAAATATGGTGATACATGGGAAAAATACAAATAATGTAACTTATGGACTATAATTAACAGTAATAATGTAATATTTTTGCATCAATGGCATAGGGGTATTAGGGGTATGGGATTTTTCCTTCTGGAGTAATGAAAATGTTCTAAAATTTGACTGAGGTGATGACAGTACAACTCTATGATGAAATTTTGAGCCACTGAGTATACACTTTGGTGTATTATACAAGGTGTGGGACCATATAACACAGTGGACCTCATGGTGGATGATGGACTGTGGTTAACAGTAAAACTATGAGCACATTCTCTCTTAACCTATAACAAATATACAGTACTAATACATGTTGTTAGCAATATGGTGGTTTGTCGGGAAAATACACCACATGAAAGCTATGCACTATAGTTAGCAATAATATTTTGATGATGTTTTTTCATCATTTGTAACAAATATTCCACAGCAATGCAAGGGTGTTGGTGGTGGGCCTTTATCAGGGAATCCTGGATGTTATGCATGATTGTGTTATAAACTCACAACTTCTCTAATAATAATTTAAAAATCATTAATAAAAAATTTAATTCCTTAGTCACACCAGCCAATAGCCACATATGACTTGTGTCCACTGTATTGGACAGCTCATATTTCCACCATTTCAGAAAGTTCCATTGGACAGTGCTGAGACCCTAAAAGGATATGAGTCCCTTATTAACAACTTCATGCCAATAAATGTGACTACTTTGATGGACATATTCTTTAAAAAAATACCTTTCCAAAACTGACACAGGATGAAGTAAATACACACAGCCCCATAGCTATTAAAGAAAATGAATTTCTAACCAAAAATCCTTATAAAAAAACAGTGCAGATAGTTTCACTTAAGCATTAGATAAAGTATTTAATGAAAAAATTAATAGCAATGACACACTCTTTTTCATAAAATAGAAATGGAGGGATCATTCCCTAAATTTTTAAGTACTACTTGATGCCAAAACATGACAAAAACATTAGAAGGAAAGAAAATTACAGATTTTGGAACATAGATGAAAAAATCTTTAATAAAATATTAAAAACTTGAATACAATAATATGCAAAAGCATAACACATCATGACCACATATAGTTTGTCTCAGGAATTCAAGGTTTGTATAATATTAAGAAATCATTCAATATAATTCACCATATTAATAAAGTAAAGGAGAAAAATCATGAGAACTTTCATTATTAAAAAGAGTGACTCATATAGTGGGTAGGTATCTCTCTGCATATTAGGAATAAAACAGAACTTCCTACATCTGATAATGACCATAAACAAAAAACTTAATGATAACTTCATATTTAAGGGTGAAATGCTGAATGCTTTCTCAATATTGGTACTAAGTCAAGGCCATTTTCTTTCACCACTTCTATTCAACATTATCCTGGAAGTTCTAGCCATTACAGCATGGACAATGAAAAGAAATAGAAGTCATAAAGATTGGAAAAGAAAAAGAAAAGTGCCTTTTTCATAAATGTTGTGATTGTTTTCATATAAAATCCAAAGAAATCTTTAAAATGATGACTAAAAGTAATGCATAATTAGCAAGTTTGCATGATTCAAAGCCAAAATTAAAAATTCAAGTGAGGAGATCCAAGTGGAGGAGTAGGGAATGGCAGGCTGCACTCTTCCTCCAGAAACTGTGGCTGGTACGGGAAACCACAGGGCTTTGGGAACAATTGGAGAGGGCAGCTAGAGAGGGGGGATCCAGTTGGCCTGGGAAGGGGGAAGCCATGGAAAGTGATCAGTGAAGATCAGTGCCCAGCTGGCTCTAAGAGTGAGGAAAGCCACGGGGTGACCAGGGGTGCATTCCGTGCCCAGCGCACTCTAGAGGTGAGGGAGCTGTGGGGCAAACAGGTGTGAGGACCAGCACATAGCTGTCTCAGGGGGATAGAAGAATGGAGGGGGAAAGGGAGATAGGGCAGGTGGACCAGATCTCAGCAGACCCCAGAAAAAGGAGAGACACCAGCTGATGCTGAAGTGCCTCCAGGGAGAGGGGAGAGGTAAGCTGCTCAGGCAGGCTGTCACACTTACCTGCCCTGAAAGAGAGGAACTGGTTCAGTGAGGGGGTGGGATGACAGGTGCCCAACCACCTGGTGAGAGGGTAGCCAGGAGAGGCAGCCTGCAAGCTGTCAGATGCCAAAGTCACCTGAAGGAAAGGGGAGCTATTAGAGGCAGACATCGAGCAGTCAGATGCCCAACCAACCTGAGGGAAAGGGGAGGTAGGAAAGGCAGCCAGCACTGTCAGATGCCCATGAGGTCTGGAAGAGGAGGGAGCCAAAAAGGAATCCAGAGGGTTATGAGACACCCAGCCACCTCCCTGGAGGAGGGGAAGCTGTGGAATAAGCAGCCTCATGACAGGGAACTTAGACTGAGATTTTTTTTTTTTCAGTTTATTTATTTATTTATTTATTTATTTATTTATTTATTTATTTATATTTATTCTTTATTTTTTCTCTACATCCAGGTACCTTACCTGCAGAGAGCAGGCCATGGGGTGATTGATTAGTGAGCACTGGCAGCCTGAGACATTTGCTGGAAGTCTGAGAGGGAGGCCTGTTTTTCTGTGTTTTTTTTCCTTTTTTCCTTTTTTCCCTTATTTCCTTTCTTTCTTTTCTTTCTTTCATTTTCCCCTCTTCCTTTTCTTTCTTTCATTCCACCTTCTCTTGTTTGCTGTTCATTGTCTTTCTTATCTTCTCATCTTTCTGGTCTTTTATTTTTTTCCTATTTCTTATTTTTCTTCCACCTTTTTTATTTTTATTTCTTCTCATTTTTTTAGGATTTTCACTCTTATTATTTATTTATTTATGGCTCTTTTATGGCTCATTTTCCATCCTTTTTTAAAAACTATTTTTCTCTTCTTTCTTTTTTTTATGGACTTAATATTTTTTCAGGGGAACAAGGACAACTGCAAAGATATAGAATAAATGGAACCAAGTGTCAAAGAGGACTCTTAACACAAAACAAAACAAAATAAAACCCTAGACTAAAAAAAGAAGCTAACCAACTGAACAAGCCCATCAAAATAAACAGATGCCAAGACACCAGCAAACTATTACAAACCATACTAAGAAACAGGAAGACATTGTCCAGTCTAGTGAACAAACTGAAAAACAGGAGGAGCTGCAGAACATGGAACAACTAATTTCATAAATCAACTTAATAAAGTGAAGGAAGAGTTAAAGGATATTAAAAAGACACCAGAAAAAAAACATACAGAAGAAATTGTAAACATACATAAAAAAGATAGCAGATCTAATGGTAATAAAAGGCCTAATGCAAGAAATTAAAAATATGCTGGGAGCACATAACAGCAGATTTGAACAGGCAGAGGAAAGAATTAGTGACATCAAAGATAGAACATCTGAAATCACACAGATAATAGAACAGATATATTTTTTAAAAAGAAAATCTTCAGTAGGGACTCAGGGAATTGAATGACAACATGAAATGCACAAACATATACATTATAGGTATCCCAGAAGGAGGAGAAGGGAAAGGGGGCAGAAGGAATATTGGAGGAAATAATGGCCAAAAATTTCCCACTCTTATGAAGGACATGGATGTACATGTCCAGGAAGTGCAGCACACTTCAAACAGAATAAATCCTAACAGGCCTACCCCAAGACACATATTTATCAGACTGTCAAACCCTCAAGACAAAGGGAGAATTCTGAAAGCAGCAAGAGAAAAGAGATCCATCACAAATAAGCTCAATAAGATTAAGTGCTGATTTCTTATCTGAAACCATGGAGGTGAGAAGGCAGCGGTATGATGTAGTTAAGGTGTTAAAAGAAAATAAATTGCCAGCCAAGAATTCTGTATCCAGCAAAGCTGGCATTCAAAAATGAGGGAGAAGTATTAAAGGGAATTCTGCAGATTTAAAGGAAAAAAACAGGAGAAGAGTGTTGGAAGAGAGTGTAGACAGAAAGATTATTTGTAAGAGTAACTAAAAGGACAAAAAGAAGAATAAAAACAAATATGACATATGCAAACCTAAAGAAAAAAATGGCTGCTTCCTTGACAGTAATAACATTGAACGTTAATGGATTAAACTCTCCTATCAAAAGACACAGATTGGCAGAACGGATAAGGAAATATGACCCATCTATATGCTGTCTACAAGAAACTCACCTTAGACCCAGGGATGCAAGGACATTGCAAGTGAAAGGTTAGAAAATCATTTTACATGCAAACAATAAACAAAAAAGGGTGGAAATAGCTATACTAATATCAGGCAAAATAGACTTTAAATGCAAAACTATTGTAAGAGACAAAGAAGGCACTACATATTAATAAAAGGGGTAATCTATCAAGAAGAAAGAACACCTATTTAGGATGCCCCAAAATACATGAGGCAAACAATGGCAAAATAAGGGAAGAAATCGATGTTTCTATAATCATAGTGGGGGACTTTAATACACCTTTACCACCATTAGACTGAACATCTCAACAGAGGGTTAATAAACAGAGACCTTGAATAATGCATTAGAGTAACCAGACCTAATATATACATTCAGATGATTACACCCAAATAAAGCAGGATATACAATTCTTCTTGAGTGCACATGGATCATTCTTTAAGAAAGATTACATGCTAGGTCACAGAACAAGCATCAACAAATTTAGAAAGATTGAAATAATACAAAGTAATTTCTCTGACCACAATGGAAAGAAGCCAGAAATTAATAAGGGGCAGAAAATCAAAATAGGCACAAACATATGAAAGTTAAACAATACACTCAGACAATCAGTGAGTCAAGGAGGAAACTGCAAAAGAATCATTACCTCAAAAATGAATGAAAATGAGAACAACATTTCAAAATGTATGGAATGCAGATAAAGCAGTGCTGAGAGGGAAATTTAGAGCCATAAATGCCTATTTTAAAAAAGAAGGAGCTAAAATCAAAGACTTAACTGCACATCTGGAGGAACTAGAATAAGCATGAAAAACTAATCCCAAAGAAAGCAGAAGGAAGAAAATAACAAAGGTTAGAGAAGAACTAAATGAAATTGAGAATTAAAAATCACTAGAAAAGGTTAACAAAACCAAAAGCTGGTGTTTTGAGAAGATTAATAAATTGACAAACCCTTAGCTGGACTACAAAGAAAAAAAAGAGAAGATGCAAATAAAATTAAAAAAAACAAGAAGGGGTTATCACCACTGATCCCACAGAAATAAAGAGAATCATGAGAGGATACTTTGAAAAATTGTATTCTAAAGAGATGGATAACTTAAATGAAATGTACAAATTTCTAGAAATACCCAAGCAATCTACATTGATGAGAGAAGAAAAAGAGGAACTCACCATACCAATCCCAAGTAGTAAGATTGAACTTGTCATCAGAAAGCTCCCAGCCAAGAAAAGCCCAGGATCAGATGGCTTCACAGGTGAATTCTACCAATCATTCTAGAAAGAACTAACACCAATCCTGCTTAAACTTTTCTGAAAAATAGAAATGGAGGGAACATTACCTAACTCATTCTATGATTCCAACAGCACACTAATACCAAAGCCACATAAAAAGATGCCACAAGAAAATAAACTACAGAACAATCTCTCTAATGAACTTAGATGCTAAAATACTCAACAAAATACTTGCTAATCGAATCCAACAACACATCAAAGTATACACCACGATCAAGTGGGGTTTATCCAAGGTATGCAAGGATGGTTCAACATAAGAAAATCAATCAAGGTATTACACAACATGAACAAAGCAAAAGAAAAAAATCACATAAGCATTTGACAAGACATAGCATCTTTTCTTGATAAAAAACAATTTGAAAGAAAGGAATAGAAGGAATCTTCCTCAACATGATAATGGGTATATCTTTATTTAACATTGTGTTAGAAGTATTTGCTCAAGAACTTAGGCAAGAAAAAGAAATACATGAAATCCAAATTTGTATGGAAGAAGTAAAACTTTCACTATTTGCAGATGGCATGATCCTATATATAGAAAGCTCTAAAAAATCTACAACAAAGTTTCTAGAGCTGATAAATAAATTCAGAAAAGTGGCAGGATATAATATCAACACTCAAAAATCAGTGGCATTTCTGTACACAATAATGAGCAATATGGAAAGAAAATCAAGAAAAAATCCATTTACAACAGCAACCAAAAGAATAAAATATCTAGGAAAAAACTAAAGGATGTAAAGGACATGTACACAGAAAACTACACACCATTGTTAAAGGAAGTCAAAGAAGACATAAATGTAAGAATATTCCATGTTCATGGATAGGAAGACTAAATATCATTAAGATGTCTATCTTACCCAAATTGATTTACAGATTTAATGCAATCCCAATAAAAAATTACAACAGCATTTTTTACTGAATCAGAAAAGCTAATTATGAAATTTATTTGGAAGCAAAAGGGACCCTGAGTAGCCAAAACTACATTTAAAAAGAAAAGTGAAATTGGAGAAATCATGCTACCTGACTTTAAAGCATACTACAGAGCTACAGTGGTCAAAACAGCATAGTATTGGCACAAGGATAAACATACTGACCAATAGAACCAAATTGAGAGTTCTCATATAGATCTGCATGTACAATCAACTGATATGTGACAAGGCCACCAAGCCCACTCACCTGGGACAAAATAAACAAATGGTACTAAGAGAATTGAATATCCATAGCCAAAAGAATGAGAGAGGATCACCATCTCATGCCCTATACAAAAATTAACTCAAGATAGATCAAAGGCCTAAATATAAGAGCCAAGATCATAAATCTCCTAGAAGATAATATAGGAAAGCATCTGTGAGAACTTGTAGTAGGAAATAGTTTCATAAACTTTTCACGCAACACACAAGCAACAAAAGAAAAAATAGATAAATGGGACCTCCTCAAAATTAAAAATTTTGTGCTTCAAAAGAATTTGTCAAGAATATGAAAAGACGGCCTACTCCTTGGGATAAAATATTTGAAAACCATTTATCCAATAAGGGTCTAAAGTCCAGCATATATAAAGAAATCATACATATCAAAAATAAAAAGACAAACAACCTATTTAAAATATGGACAAGAGATTTGAATAGATACTTTTCCAAAGAAGGAATAAAAATGGCTAAAAAGTACATGAAAAGATACTCAAATCACTAGCTATTAGGGAAATGCAAATCAAAACTACAATTAGATATCATCTTACACCTATAGACTGGCTGCTATTTTTAAAAATACTATAAAACTACAAGTGTTAGAGAGCATGTGGAGGAATGGGACCACTCATCCACTGCTGGTGGGAATGCAGAATAGTGCAGTCATTGTGGAGGAGGGTTTTGTGGTTCCCAGGAAGTTGACTACAGAATTGCCATATGATCCAGCAATTCCACTACTAGATATATACCCAGAAAAAAATAAAAGCAGTGACACAAACAGATATATGCACACCAATGTTCATAGTAACATTATTCACTGTTGCCAAAAGTTGGAAGCAACTGAAGTGTCCATCAACAGATAAATGGATAAGCAAAATGTGGCTTACATACAATGGAATATTACTCAGCTGTAAGAGGGAATGAAGTATTGACATATGTGACAGCATGAATGAATCTCTAAGACCTTATTTTGAGTGGAATAAGCCAATCACTAAAGTACAAATATTGTATGACCTTACTGATATGACCTAAGCATATTGAGCAGACTCACAGATATAAAGTCTGGAATATAGGTTACCAGGACATAGAAAAGGAGTAGAGAGTGGTGAGCTGATGCTCAATCTGGGCAGAACTTATGATAAGGTGGAAGGGATTAGTTTGGCCTTGGTTGTGGGTCATGGTGGTACATGGATGTGAATGGAGTTGACAGTGCTGGAGTGTGAGGGTAAGCAGGGTTGGGGAATGGGTTGGGCTATCCATGTAACTGGGGAGAGGGCTAGAGGAAGAAACAGGTGAACTCTGGGGAGGTGGGGATCTTTGGTTGAAAATCAATTGTGGGAATGTTCTTTTTGCAAATATGACAGGGGAGAGACACTGTGCAGGGTGTTGGTGGTAGGGAATGTATGCGAAAGCATGCATCTGGGGCATGCATTTATGGAACATGAATGTGTTAATCTTGTTATAGGGTGTCATCTCAGGGGCTGGAGACCCACACAATAAAGAAGAAAATATTAAACTCCCATCCTGAAAAGTCCTGCTACATTCTCAGATAGAGGGGCAAGAATCTCTCAATTACATAGGCAGTGCCTAATAAAAGAAAACTGACCAATATGTCAAGCCCTCCATATTTGTAAATATAACTATGAACTTTATTCCTGTAAAATTGAAGCTTAGCTTAGTAATAACTATTGCCTAAGAGTTATCTCCTGAAAACCTTCTTGTTACTCAAATGTGGCCTCTCTCTAAGCCAAACTCAGCAAATAAGTGTACTACCTTACCCCCAGTATGTGACATGACTCCCAGGGATGAACCTCCTTGGCTCCGAAGAATTAATACCAAGCACCAGCCAGCAATGCATTTGGAAAAAGACCTGACCAAAAGGGGGAAACATCAAATAAAAAAGAGTTGTTACAGCTAAGAGATTTCAAAAGCAGTCGGGAGATCATTCCAAAGGTTATACTTATGCATGTCTCAGGCAGATCTCGCTAACTGCCACTGTGAACAAAGCCTCAAATAGGGGTGCTCGTGAGGACTCTAGAGCCATGCAGATACTATAGGAAAGGCCCACAACCCCTTGAAATCAGCACACCATCAGTGGGCCTTATTTTGGAATATATAACAACCTATTTCCCCAATGTACCAGAGTTACCCTCATTTATAATTTTCCTACACATGATTCTTTTACCCATATTATTGAAGCCTATAATTAGCATTATATCCATTAAAATATGTCCCAGAGCCTTAAATATTTGGTCTGTTCATGTCATTTGAGCCCTGAATCTCCAAAGACTTGTGGCCAATACCTACTGTCCAGATCATTGGACTCACTCAGGACAACTAAAAATATGATTATGATGGACAGCCCCCATCACAACAAAACAAAGCATCTACACCTGAAAGCAAAACTTCCTTTCATCTGCCTCATAAGATCTAAATACCCTCTCAATCTGAGGCAGAGTGGGCATCACCATCCCAAAATCCTCAGGGTTCACGAATGAACAAACATGAGGGGGGAATGTATCCATGAACAAAGTAAACTTTTTAATATTGTAGTAATGGAAAAACATCTAACATTGATATAAAGATAGTGGTTACCAGAGGTTCTGAGGGGAGAGGGGAGGGAATAACAGGTGGAACACAGGGCATTTTTAGGGCATTGGAATTAATTGTAAACTACAAAGTAAACTATAGACCAGGGTCAGTAGCAATGCTTCAATATCTATTAATCAATTGTAACAAATATACCAAACAATTGTAAGATGTTATTAATAAGGGAAGATGTGGGAGGGGGAGGTGTGGTGTGTATGAGAATCCTTTATAGTTTTGATATAACTTTTCTGTAATCTAAAACCTCTTTTAAAATAAAGTTTATTATATTTTAAAAATCAAGTGTATTTCTATATAGCAACAAGAAATTGGAAAATAAGATATAAAATATCTCTATAATATTAACAAATAAAATTTTTGAAATAAATTTTCAAAAACTTATGAAAATTTCTACCTGAAATCTTTAAAACCTTGCTAGCATAAATTGGGGGGGGGGTGGAAATGCAATATGTAAAAAGGATCAACATATTCATTGATTAGAGACTCATTTTTTTTACATTGTCAATTCTCCTTGATTAATAGATTTGATACATTCCTAAGGAAAACTCCAGAAGAATTATTGTAGAAATATCCAAGCCATTTTGAAATTTGCCTAGTTTTGTGTAGTAAGCAGAATTCTGAGATGGTCCCTAAGATACACATCTTATGGTATATTCATCCTAAATAATTTCCTCCTCCATGAGTGTGAAGAGTGTGTCAATATGATGGGATATCACTGCCATGGTTATGTTACCTTCTATGGCGAAGCTGAAGGGATTTTGCCGATGTAATTAAGATTCCTAATCAGTTGTTTGAGTTAATGAAAGCAGATTATCCTGTGTGGGCCTGAACTAAAAATGGGCTTATTCCTTCTCTGAGCTCAGAGAGACTTTTCTCTGGCCTTGAAGAAGCAAGCCACCATGACTTCTACAGCCTGAAAGAGATGAATTCTGCATCAACCATGTGAGAACAGAAGAGGAACCTGAGACTCAAGTGAGACTGACATCTTTATTGCAGTCTTGTGAGACCATGATCAGAGGACCTAGGTAAGCTATGCCAGGACTCCTGACTCACAGAAACTATGAGACAAGAAATGTTCTTGTTTCAAGCTGCTAAGTGTGTAGTAATTTGTTACATAGCAATAGAAAATGAATCACTTTGCAAAGGACACAGAACAATCTTGGAAAATAAAATGAAAATGTTGACAGATTCACACACTACCTGATTTCAAGACTGACTATGAAGTTTCAATAATCAGGGCAGTGTAATTTTGATATAAAAAGAGACAAAAAGATCAATGAAACAAAATAGAGAATCCAGAAATAAGCCCCAAAATAAACAGTCAACTGATTTTTGACAAATCACTTAAATAGTTCAAAGGCAAAGGAAAGTATTTTCAAGAAATAATACCAAAACAAGTGAAAAAACATATAGACAAAAACTCAAACCTCAAATCTCACACCATGCACAAAAATTAATTCAAGATAGGTCATAGTCCTAAATTTAAGAACCAAATATATAAAGTTTCTAGAAGAAACAAAAAAGAATATCTTCATGATCTTAAGACAGGTAAAGATTCCTTAGGTAGGATGCAAAAAGCACTAAACATAAAAGAAATGTTAATAAATTGGACTTTATTAAGCTATATCTTCTTATTATTAAGATTCTCTTAAGAAAATAGAAATATAAGTCCCAGTCTGAGAGAAAATATCCCAACACACATATCTAACTAATATATAAATAATCATAAAGCAAAAATAAAAAGACAACCTAATTTTAAAATCGGCCAAATTGACACTTCCCCAAAGAAATTATGTGAATGGCCAATAACCTTATGAAACATGTTCAACATCATTATTCATTGGAGAAATGCAATGCAATAAATAGCACTTCACACCAATTATGAAAGCTAAAAATTTAAAGTCTGGTAACACCAAAAGTTGGCAAGGATCTGAATAGGTTTAAGTAGTGATTTAACTTTAAATATCTATATACGTTTTATTTTCAGAAAAATTGTTTCAGGAGTCCACCTCTTACATAAAAGGAAGTACACTTATATGGGTGCATATGAACATATGCACAGATAGAATCCTCATAGTTTGAGCTCAGAAGAACATTAATCACTTTTCTGCATGGGTCCAGGTTACTGTGAACAACAACAAACATTTTATGCAAGATTTGGATAACAGAAGTGAAACAACAGTCATATTCTTTAGACTCAGAAGGTTGATGCTAGGCACCAGGTGCTATAGGAGATTATGCACACACTATAGTGGCTCATCTTGCAGCTTGCTTCCAAGCAAATAGCATTTTTAGCTGATCTCTTCCAATAGATTAACTCCTTTAGCTTCTCTGACTTTTGTGCCAAGTGCGTGTTTAATTCCTTAATAAAAAACCTTAGTTTCTCTGGCATCAAAGTTGGAGGTTTGGGTTCCAATACATCCAATACATCTCGTGAGCTTCTGCTTATACTCCCAGGCTGTTTGTTCTCAATCTCTCCTCCCACCCATTTCTCATCCATCTTTCCTTATCAACTGCTTGTCCTGCTGACCTCGGGCCACAAAACCAGACACACGTGCAACAGTTTCATAAAAACTGTTTAACCAGCTTCCAATGTAGTGTTGGGTCAAATCTCCATAGTAAATCCTTTGTTATATCTCACTCCTATGGCTATGCTTTGCTGATCAAATCCTGATTGACACATTCACTGGTCCTCTGACCCAATAATTCTACTCCTAGAAATTTGCCTAAAAGAAATGAAAACATATGTACACAAATAGACTTATACAAAAATGCTCTAAGAACTTCATTCATGAGACCTTCAAAATGGAAACAACTTAAATTTTCATCAACATGAATAGATAAATGAAGTACTTATACATGCAACAACATGGATGAATGAGTGAAAGAAGCCAGACAAAACGACCAAAAGTAGTAAAAACTAACTTGTGGAAATAGAAATCAGAACATATCTCCTCAGGAGAGAAGTAAGAATTCATTGGAAAGGGGCACCAGGAACTTTCTGGGTTATGAAAATGGTTTTATATCTTTATTGGAATGTTAATTTCACAGGGATTCATTTGTCAAAATTCATTGGGTATATGCATTGATCTGTTCATTACTGAATGTGAATTTTGCCTCAATAAAAATGAAACAAAGGCAACAGAATATTACATGTTCTATAAGAGGTATATAAAAAATTCTAAGGGAATGAGATTAAAGAAGGCATTAATTCTGCTTGGGGAGATTCAGGAAGGAGGAGCATTTGTGCTAGAACATTAAGAATGAGTCGGCATTGTCCTGACAAGCAAAGTTGAGGAGACTGATAGAAGGATGAGCATTAGAAAAGGCAGAATGGCATGCAAGTTCATGGGAAAATGTGGCCTCTATGGAACCATAGCTACTTCAGGAGAATTGAAATGTGAAGTGGAGGAAGTAGTAGGCTGGAGCAAATGTAGCTAGAAAGTTAGGTAGAGGTAGATTGTAAAGGGAAATTTATATTATGTTAAGTTTTAACTTTATTTTATAGGTAATGAATTATTAGCAGTGGTTTTTAAGTAAGGCAAAATTGAAGGAAACTAATTTGTATTTTTAGAAATGCAAATCTGGCAGTATGTATGACAGTTGAGTTATTGTAGATAGACAAGAGATAGGGAGACCAGAGTGGAGATGAGTATAATAATCCAGAAAGAGATAATAATAATAATCTGAATGGAGTCAATGATTTTAGAAAAGAGAGTTCAGATATCAGAGATGTTTCAGATATACAACTACCATGATTTATTTATCAACAAGTGTTGGGAATGAAGGGAAGAGTCAAATGGTTTCAATGAACTTGGGTTAAGCAACTAGAGTCTGTCATTAACTGGATATGGGTGGGAAAGTACATAGCTATAAAAGGGTTCCTAATGAAGCTATTCATTTGGAAATTTAAATGGTCCCTTGTTGTATATAAATCAGAGTATAGCTGTAGATTCAGTTGCATAATTTTTTTATGGTATCTGGGAACAGGAGGAGAAAGTAGATATTGTAAATAACCTAGGGTCACAATTGGCACCAGCTTTGGCTTAAAATATAGAGGTTTAAGATGCCAAGGAGAGGAATATTGAAATACATGAGCAATGGGTGCAGAGACAGGAGCCCACAATATTCAGGCAAATAAATAAATAAATAAAGCTTGCATGAAATGAGATACTTCAGTGACTAAAGATTTCAGCACAAGTAACAAGAAGGTCTCTAATGGGGAGACGGGAAGAATAAGATAATATTTGTCTAACGCTTGAGTATAGAGCTCAACTTAAAGAAATTGAAATATAGCTAATGAGGAGCTTGGCATGCAAGTGAAAAAGCAATAAGCACACAGCTTGGTGAAGCCTAGTAGAGGCAACATTGAATAATATGTATGCAAAAATGCTGTTTAATCTAGACTTGCATGAATCAGAGATTTCTTATCAGATAAATCAACGACTTAGCTATGCCCATATAACAAATGTCTAATATAAAAGTTAGAATATAAAATAAATTCTCTCACTCTTACCCTCGCAAAATAGACCAAGTCTGAAACATAATGGCAATAATGTTAATTCCAAATTGCTACAGTCCAGGACTTTTCACTCAACTCAAAGTTTTGGCTACAAAATATTAAGTTATTTGAAAGTAGACTTTCTGTCTTTAATTTATAACTAAAATATAATTTGATTTATGATCTCTTCTTGTTAATGGTTTAATTATCATTTTACGTTAGCAATCCAAATTCGTATTTTTTGCCTGTTTCTGATTTAATGATCCCTTAGAATACCACTTCCAGACTTGTGTGCCACAGCAAAGAGCAACCTGTTTATATCTTTGGAACATTGCTCTGGAGCAGTCCACAGTAATTTTCAAATCCTGATTATTAGGGAAGAGGGGTCAGATGGTATCAAGAAGTATAGATATCGGCAACAACGATAAGCAAAAAATGAGTAGTTAAAACAGGAACAAAATTTAATCTACACTATAAGAAGCAAGGATAATATAAAGCACCATAATTAAAAAACAAATTCAGAGTCATGATTCCCATAGATTAAAAAGAACCCAGGTACCAAAACATTTGGTCTATTTTAACATTTTGGTAAAACAAATTATTCATATCACCATAACTCATGGAAGTTTGACTAAAGTTTGATGATTTGAATGAATTTCTGACTGAAATTTCAGGATGTTTTAGAGTCCTATGCATATGCTGTGACAGAACAAAAGATTAGAAATAAAATAGGTAATCCTCAAATAAAAAGTTAACCATATCCTAATAAAGATGAAGTAGTAACCAGGCAACACCCATAGCAAAATGGTGTGTGAAACACTCTAAAACTAATGAAGTGAGAATTGCTAGTAGGTTTAATCAAAGCTTACCCAAAATAATGTCAATAAAAAAATATGTCATGAACAAATGCTCTGAAAATGGTTCAAGAAAGGAGCAGGAGGGAGGAAAAAAGTAAAATTAGTAAAATTGATAGTGCTTAAAAGCAAAAAGACAAAAGAAAGGACATTTTTTAAAACAAAAAAGGAAAAAGTAAGACAGTTCAAACATTGAAAAGAATATTTCTACGCTTGAAGAGATAGAACTTCCAGTGTATTTTCAGTTGAGCAAATAGTTTTCTTGGCCAGGGTTTATTCTCCTCACTCATTCCTAAGTCTGATGGTACTGACTTTCAGATTCTGTATCCTTATGGGTCCCTCCCCTTTGAAATGAAATCCCAAATCCTGTCAGGAGTTCACTTTGGATTTCATGTACCCCTTTTCTATAAACTGGCTCTCCAGTTGTAATTTTTTGCACAAATAGTCACTACACCCAGCTGGCTAGCCTTGTTTCCATCACATACTCTTCTTGTTCTTTAATTTGGCTTTTATATTATGGTATGGACACATACATATGAGAAGTTAAGAATCTGAACATTAAAATCCCTAGAGTCTAAAGAGACTGTTAATTTATTTTCCATTTTCAGTAAAGCAATTAAATATTTTGATGTGAAAACAATATAACCAACTATGAGAAAGAGTTGGTTATATATTTTGCAATTTCTTATTCATGAGACTTCATTTTATATGCAATTAAAAAAATAAATACATTTGTGACTTCCACTTCCAAACAAGATGGAGTAACATGGACTAGATATACCTTTCACATAAAACAAACAATGAAGCACCAACAAAATATAACAATGATGTGCAAGACACTGAATTCCATAGTGATGCTAGAGAAATGGGAAACAAATGAAGTGACCCTTATGATTGCCCCAGTTTATTGCCCTAGAAATATTTCTAGTCCATGAGCCATGGAGGAATAATGTAGGTGGAGTCAAAGAATATTCTATAAGTTGAAGAGATACAGTAGAAAGTCTCTAAGGCAGCTAAAGTTCATGGACAGAGTTCCAGAGTAGAGAGAGCTGCATAGAGAGAGAAATCCAGAAAACCACCGAAGATCCCAATCAGGTATTCAGCAGAATACTGATCAGCACATGTATATGAAAACAAACAAACAAAAACAAATAAACAAAAGTAAACTATCATTCAGGGAAAAAGCTGGATGAAAAGGCTAGAAAGAATAGTGTCAGACACTCAAACAGTAATAAGAATAAGCCTTTTTGCACCAGCCAGAATGGAAAAATATATCATTCATAAGGCACTGGATAGAAAACCCAGAAAGTTCTTACCTCAGTGGTAGGGAATAATTTACTTAAGTCTGAGAATGGCTCTGGATATACCTAATAAAACCAAGCAAGATCATAAAACACCAAACTGTTTCCAAGAGACTTATACATCAACTCAAGAATACTTATAGGGATTCAAAAACTCCAGCACCCAACAAGGTAAAATTCACAATGTATAGCATCCAATCAAAGATCCTTAGGCATACAAAGAAACAGGAAACATCACCCATAATAAAGAGAAACAACCTAGAATGAATGCAGATGTTAAATTAGCAGACAAGAATATTAAAACAGTTATTTCAATTTCATTCCATATGTTCAAAAAGATTAGTAGAGACATGGAAGATATAAAGAAGACAAAAATCAAACTTCTACAGCTAAAACTACAATTCTGAGATGAAAAGTACATTGAATATGAGATTAACATCAGATTAGACATGCAAAAGAAAAGATTAGTAATCTTGAATATATAGCAATAGAATTTATCAAAAAAAAATTTTAAAAGAAATTGAAAAGTACCTGAGTAAGCTGTGGGACAACTTTTCAAAGCCTAATATATGGTAATTGGGGTCTACAAAAGAGAGGAGGATGGGAGCAAGAAAAATATTTGAATAATTAATACTCACATATTTTCCAAATTTAAGGACCAAAAATCTCACGGATCCAAGAACCTCAACATACCCCAAACACAAGAAACAAAGAAAACTACATCAAGACACAAATTGCTTGTAACTATCAGGAGAAAAACCTTTATAGGCACTTATGGAAAAAAAAGATATGTACCATATCAAAAAATATATGAAATATCTTTAAGTCTTAAAAATATATAAACCTGTCAACCTAGAATTATATATCCAATGAAAATATTTTTCAAAAATGAAGGTGAAATAAAGACATTTTCAGATATACAAAAGCTAGAAGAGTTCATCACCAACAGAACTGCACTAAAAATGTTCCAGGAAGTGCTTCAGGAAGAAAGATAATGACACCAAATGCAAACATGGATCTACACACACAAAAAATGAAGAGCCCAGAATTGGTAACAATATTGGTAACTATAGAAGAGTTGTTTCTAATCATTAAAAGCTCTTTAAAATATAATTGACCATTTAAGCAGAAATAATTTTAGAATTTACTACATATATAAAAGTGAAATATATAACAACAATTGCAAAAAGGCCATGAGAGGAGAAATGGAAGTAGTATTGTAAAGTTCTTATACAATGAAGTGGTATAACATCACATGAAAATAGGCTATTATAGATGTATACTATAGACCGTAACATAATGACTAAAATGACAAAACAAAAACCTAATCATATCAATAATCACATTAAATGTAAGTGGATTAAACACCCAAATTCAAGGTGGAAATTGTCAGATTTGATTTATAAAGCAAGACCCAACTATATGCTGCCTAAAAGAAACACATTTTAAAAATATATAAAGACAAAAATAGGTTAAAAGTAAATGGATAGACAAAGGTCTTGGAAAATAGCATTGGAGTAGCCACGCAGGGCTCAACCCTCTCGCAAAAAATAATGGCAAAAGGGCCAAAAGCTATCCAAGGGACCTGCTTTGGGAGTCAGCAAACCAGGACACTATGGCGCAACCCCAAGGAGGATGAGGGACAGAGAGATGAAAAACTTGAAATGACAACTGTAAGTTACTAAACCCCTTCAATGGCCAGGAAAGGCACACAACCTCAACCCTCAAGATGTGTAGCCTGGATAAAACCCGAGGCCCAGTGCAGCTGACTGAGAGGGGAACAGACATCTTCCTCCCTGGGAAGAGGGAGGGTACATCAGAGGGCGAGAGTGCTTTCACTTCAGTGAATTTGGCAGCAGAGCCCAGTTTGAATCTCAGCTCTGGCCAGACCAGAAACGCAGTTAAACAGAGGTTGAAAGAAACACCTCTGTGGAAAGTTTTGCTGATGAGCACCATCTGCTAGCTGGACAGAAAACTGCTTGGGAAAAATTGTTTTTTAGGTCTTTCTTAGTCTGAACTCCTGGAAGAAAATCTGTACCCTACTAGTGAGTCCCTGGCCCAAGTTTTATAACTTAAACTGGGCAATTTTAAGGACTTAGAATAAGTTGAGCCAAATATCAAAGAAAAGCCATGAAAAAAATTTTAATAGACCATAGAGAGAAATTGACCATCATAGTAAATTCACCAACATATTCAGGTGCCTAAACATTCAGCAAAAAATTACAAACTGTATGAGGAAACAGGAAAAGATGGCCCAGCCAAAGGAACAAACCAAATATCTTGATGAGATACAAGATTTAAGACAACAAATCAATGATAGTCACACAAATCTCATAAATCAATTCAAAGAATTGAAGGAAAAAAAGACTAAAGTGATAAAGGACATTAAGAAGACACTAGGTGAGTGTATTAGTCAGATAAAAGGGTGCTGATGCAAAATACCAGATATCTGTCAGCTTTTATAAAGGGTATTTTTGGGGGGTAGAAGCTTACAGTTACCAGGCCATAAAGTGTAAGTTACTTCCATCACAAAAGTGTGTTGCTGTGTGTTGGAGCAAGGTGGCTACTGATGTCTGCAAGGGTTCAGGCTCCCTTTCCCTCTCTTGGGCCCATGGTCCTAGCTTCTTCCAATATCAGCTGTAGGCTGGGATAAGTCTTGTCTCTCTCCTGGGACTTATTCTTTTATGGGCCCAGCTGCTCAGTTCTCTCACAAGGTCAGCTGTAGACTATCAGGCAAATGGCTCATCTCTCTTCTGGGCCCCAGGATCAAAAATCTCCAACCTCTGCTCTGCCGTGTGTTTTTTTCTGTGAATCCGTGCCCACCAGGTCTCAATGTCCTACTGACATGGCCCAATCAAAGCCTAAATAATAGTTTAATCAGGTAAAAGTGAAACCTCTGAATCCAATATAATCTAATATGCCCAGAGGAACAAACTGGTTTACAAACATAATCCAATATCTATTTTTTGAATTCATAAACAACACCAAACTGCTACAGTGAGCTTAAAAAACAACTTGAAAGCCTGCATAGTTTATGGGAATGAAAAGCATGATGGATGAGATTAAAAATATATTAGAGGTGCATAACAGCAGATTTGAATTGATCAAAGACAGAATTAGTGACATCAGGATAGAACATCTTAACCAGAAAAAGCAAGAGAATGGAACGAAGAAAGAATGGAAAAAATGGAACAGGGGCTCAAGAAGTTGAATGACAACACAAAATACACAAACATATGCATTATCAGTGTCCAAGAAGGAGAAGAGAATAGAAAAGGAGCAGAGAGAATATCTGAGAAAATAATTACCAAAAACGTCCCAAACCTTATTAAAGACATAAATATCAATATCCAAGAAAGACACACTCCCAAACAGAATAAATCTGAATAGACCTACTCCAAGACACCTACTATTCAGAATGAAAAATATCAGTGATAAAGAGAGGACTCAGAAAGCAGTAAGAGAAAAGCAAAGCATCACATATAAGGGAAACTGAATAAGATTAAGTGCCAAACTCTTGTCAGAAACCATGGAGGTGAGAAGAAAGTGAAATGATGTATTTAAAGTACTGAAAGAGAAAAACTGTCAGCCAAGAATTCTGTATTTGGCAAAACTGTATTTCAAAAATGAGAGTGAGTTCAAATTATTCACAAACAAACAAAAACTGAGAGAGTATGTTACCAAGAGATCAGGATTACAAAGATACTAAAGGGAGCACTGCAACTGAAAGGAAAAAAACAAGAGTGAGAGACTTGGAGAATAGTGTAGAAAGAAGATTATAAGGAAGCATAAATTAAAGGTAAAAAGACAGACAATTGTAAGATATATGGAAAGTCAAAGGATAAAATGGATGTAGTAAGTAATGTCTTTACCATAATAACTTTGAATGATAATGGCTTGAACTCCCCAATCAAAAGCATAGAATTATAGAATGGATAAAAAATATGAGATATCTGTATGCTGTCTACAAAAGACTCATTCCAGATGTAAGGACACAACCAGGTTAAAAATGAAAGATTGGGAAATGATATTCCTTGCAAATAATAACCAAAAAAGAGCTGGAGTACAATTCTAATATCAGACTAAATAGATTAAATGCAAAACTATTATAAGGGATGAAGAAAGTAATTACATGTTAATAAAAGGAGCAATTCACCAAGAAGAAATAACTATAATAAATATTTATGCACCTAATATGCATGCCCTAGATACATGAGTCATGAAAGGGAGAAATAGACATCTCTACAATATTAGTTGGTGACTTCAAGACACTACTCTCAGTATTAGAGAGAGCATCTAGACAGAGGATCAATAAAGAAACAGAGAGCTTGAATAATATGATAAATGAAACAACCTAACAAATATTTGTAGAGCAATACACCCGAAACAGAATTATATACTTTTTTTCAAGAACTTATGGATCTTTCTCTAGGACATACTACATGTTGGGTCACAAGACAGGTCTTAATGAATTTAAAAAGATTGAAATTATACAAAACACTTTCTCTGATCATAATGGAATAAAGCTGGAAATTAATAATGAATGGAAAATGGAAAGTTCATAAATATATGGAGATTAATCATCACACTCTTAAATAATCAGTGGGTCAAAGAAGAATTTGCAAGAGAATTCAGCAAATATCTTGAGATGAATGAAAGTGAGACAGAGTATAACAAAACTTACGGAACATCACAAAGGCAGGGCTGAGTGGGAAATTTATAGCCCTCAACACTTACATTAAAAAAGAAGAAAGAGCAAAAATGGAAGACCTAACTGCACAACTGGAAGAACTAGAAAAACTAGGGCAAACAAATCCCAAATCAAGCTGAAGGAAAGAAATAATAAAGATCAGAGCAGAAATAAATGAAATCAAGAACAAAAAACAAAAGACAGAATCAACAAGACCAAAAGCTGGTTCTTTGAAAAGATCAATAAAATCAACAAACCCTTAGCTAGACTGACAAAGAAAAAAGAGAAGAAGCAAATAAGTAAAATTAGAAATGAGAGTCAGGGCATGACTACTGACCTGGCAGAAATAAGAGTAATCATAAGAGGATACTATGAACAACTGTATGCAAAAAAAGCTAGACAATGTAGATGAGATGGAAAAATTTCTAGAAACATGTGAGCAACCTACACTGACCCTAGAAAAAAATGGAAGACTTCAACAAACCAAGCACAGGTGAAGAGATTGAAAGAGTCATCAAAAACCTCCCAAAGATGAAAAGCCCAGGACCAGAATGCTTCACAGGTGAATTTTACCAATCCTTCAAAGACAATCTAATACCAATCTTCCTCAAGCTCCTCCAAAAAAGTGAACAGGAAAGAATGCTATCAAACTCACTCTATAAAGCCAACATCACCCTAATACCAAAACCAAATAAAGATACTACAAAAAAGGGAAATTACACACCAATATCTCTACTGAATATCAATGCAAAAATCCTCAACAAAGTACTTGCAAACAGAATCCAAAAGCACATTAAAAGAATTTTACATCACGATCAAGTGGGTTTTATCCCAGGTATGCATGGGTGGTTCAACACAAGAAAATCAATTAGTGTAATAAATCACATTAATATATTGAAGAAGAAAAATCACATGATCCTCTCAATTGATGCAGAAAATGCATTTGACAAAACACAGCACCCTTTTTTAAATAAAAAAAAACACTCCAAAATATAGGAATAGAAGGAAGCTTTCTCAATATGGTAAAGTGCATATATGATAAGCCTACAACTAGCATAGTCCTAAATGGTGAAAGACTGAAAGCTTTTCCACTGAGGTCAGGAACAAGACAAGGATGCTCACTGTCACCATTGTTCTTCATTATTGTGCTAGAGGTTCTAGCTAGAGCAATTAGGCTAAATAAAGAAATAAAAGGCACCCAAATAGTAAGATAAAAGGCACTAAAAAGTAAAACTTTCAATATTTGCTGATGATATGATCCCATATCTAGAATCTCCTGAAAAATCCACAACATTGCAACTAGAACTAACAGACAAGTTCAGCAAAAGGAGGGGATATAAAATTAATACACAAAAATGAATAGTGTTTCCATACACTACTGATGTGCAATCTGAGGAGGAAACGGGAAAAATCCATTCATAATACCAACTGAAATAACGAAATATTTAGGAATAAACTTAACCAAGGACATAAAGGCACTGTACACAGAAAACTATGAAACATTGCTACAAAAAAACTGAAGAAGACTTAAATAAATGAAGGACATTCCATGTTCATGGATTGGAAGACTAAATATCATTAAGATGTCAATTCTACCCAAACTGATTTACAGATTCAATGTAATCCCAATAAAAATCCCAAAAGCCTTTTTTGCAGAAGTGGAAAATCCAATTATCAAATTTATTTGGAAGGGTAAAGTGCCCTGAATAGCCAAAAGATCTTAAAAGAAAAGAGCAAAGGTGGAGGACCCTCACTTCCTGACTTTAAAGCATATTACTTCACTACAGTGGTAAAAAACACTATGGTACGGACATAAAGACAGACACATTGACAGACGGCACTGAACTGAGAACTCAGAAATAGATCCATATATATAGACCCTCACATCTACATTCAAGTGATTTTTGACAAGGCTGTTAAGCCCTCCAACCTGGGCCAGAACAGTCTATTCAACAAATGGTGCTGGGAGAACTTGATATCCATGTCCAAAAGAAATTAAAGAAAGAGAAAATGCCCCTACCTCACACCTTATACAGAAAGTAACTCTAAATGGATCAAGGACCTAAATATAAAAGCAACAACCTTAAAATTCTGAGAAGAAAATGTAGGAAAACATCTTCAAGATCTTGTGATAGGCAGTGGTTTCTTAAACTGTCACCCAAAACACGAGCCACAAAAGAAAAAATAGATAAATGGAACCTCCTCAAAATAAAACACTTTTGACCTCAAAGGACTTTGTCAAAAGGGTGGAAAGGCAGCCAACTCAATGGGAGAAAATATTTGGCAATTGCATATCTGATAAAGCTTTAATATCCATGAGATGCCAAGATCTCATACAACTCAACAATAAAAAGAAAAACTACCCAGTTAATAAATGGGCAAAAGACTTGAAAAGACAATTGTCCAAAGAAGATATACAGATGGTAAAGAAATTCATGAAAAAATGTTCAACATCACTAGCTATTAGGGAAATGCAAATCATAACTTCAATGAGATATCATTTCCCACCATATAGAATGGCTATTATATAAAAAAACAGGAAACTATAAGTGCTAGAAAACAGGAACACTCCTTCAATGTTGGTTTGCATGTAGAATGATGCAGCCTGTATGGAAGACAGTTTGGCAGTACCTCAAGAAGCTGAATATAGAACTGCTGTATGATCCAGCAATCCCATAAGTAGGAATATACTCAGAAGAACTGAAAGCAAGGACACAAACTGACATTTGCACACCAATGTTCTCAGCAGGATTTTTCACAATTGCCAAAATAAAGAACCAGCCTATGTGTCCATCAACCGATGAATGGATAAATGAAATGTGGTATATACACACAAAGTAATACTATTAAACTGTAAGAAGTAATGAAACTGTATGCATATGAAAACATGAATGAATGTAGAGGATATTGTGTTGAATGAAAGAAGCCTGTCACCAAAGGACAAATATTGCATCATCTCACTGATATGAACTAAATACAATGAGTAAACTCATGGACATTAGCTCTAGAATATAGTTTACTAGGAAATAGAAGGTGGTTTGAGAATGGGAGATGATACTTAATGTATGCAGCATTATTAATAAGGTTAACTGTAAAAGTGTGGAAATGAATAAATTTGAAAGTAACACATTAAAGTGAGTATAACTAACACTGCTGGTTTATAAATGTGATTGTCACTGAAAGGGGTAGTTTGTGAAAGTAAATGTGAATTGAATGGAAGCTAGAGAATAATCCATGGTATGTGTAACATAGTGACTTCAGTGGTGGATGAAGATTGTGGTTAATAGCATAATTATAAGAATGCTCTTCTTTTACAAAGTGCTAAGAATATGGTGATACATGGGAAAATTACAACTAATGTAACTTATAGACTATAATTACCAGTAATATTGTATATTTTACAGCATTAGCAAGAAGATATTTTTTTCAATACTAAGGGATAACAATAGGGGGTAAAATGAGGTATGGGATTTTTGTTTTGGAGTAATGAAAACATAATAAAATTGACTGAGGTGATGACAGCATAACTCTGTGATGAAAATGAGAGCCACTGGGTGTACACTTTGAATGAATTTTACAAAGAATGGGACTGTATAACATAGGGAATCCAGTGATGAATGATGGCCTGTGGTTAACAGGACAAATATGAGAACATTTTCTCCTGACTGATAACAAATACATAGTACTAATACAGGGTATTAATAATTGGGAAGGTTTGGGGAAAATACACCAAATGTAAGATATGGGCTATAGTTAGTAGTCATAATTTGATAATGCTCTTTCATAGCTTGTAACAAATGTTTCACAACAGTGCAAGGTGTTGGTGGTGGGGAGATGTATTGGAGCCTTGTATGATGAGATGCATGTTCGTTTTATAAATTCAGTAATTTTACTATGCATTTATTGTATATGTATATTCATATATAAATGATAAACTTCAATAAAATTTTATTTTAAAAAAATAAATAGAAAAATATGTTTATGCCATGCTGACATTAACTATCACTAATAGAAAAAGAGCTAGAATGGCTATATTTATATCATCCAAGTCAATTTCAAAACAAAGTGTATTAACAGTGATAAACTCAGTCCTCCATGATAATAAATGAGTTGGTAAATTCATGAATAGGATATAAAAATCCTAAATGATTATGCTCTTAATAATAGAGCTTCAAAACAAAAATGGATAGAGTTGTAAGAAGAAATAGGCAAATTCACATATAGTCAGCTTTTAAAACTCCTCATTCAATAGTGGCTAGAACAAGTAGAAAATCAACAATGATATAGTAGACTTGAACAACACTGTCACCTACCTTGACCTAATTGCCATTTATAGAACAGTCTATCCAATTCTTATTGCATGTGCATATAGAACATTTAAAAAGATAAACCATGCTCTGGACCATAAAACATATCTCAATAAATTTTAGAGGATTCATGTCATGCAAACTACATTCTCTTAAGGAAATAGAAATATCAAAAAATCAATAACAAAAAGAGCTCTGAAAAATCTTCAAATATTTGAAACTAAATAATACACTTCTAGTAACCCATGGGTCAAAGAAGAAATAAAAAGGAAATTAGCAATTGCTTTGAACACAATGAAAATGAAAATATAATTTGCCAGAATGTATGGGATGCCACTAAAATAATTCTTAAGGGGAAACTGACAGTATTGAACACCTAAAATAGAAAAGAAGAAGTCTCAAATCAATGGCTTTTAAAGAACTAGAATAAGAAAAGCAAATTAAACCCAAAGCAAGCAGACTAACGGAAATAATAAAGATCAAAACATCAGTCAATTAAATAGAAAACAGAAAAACAGTAGGGAATATCAATGATTCCAAAAGCTGGTTTTCTGAAAAGTTCAAAAAAAAAAAAAAAAAAA
>JAQZBX010001828.1:0-22072 GCA_029593785.1 Cabassous unicinctus | reverse complement strand
TACAAACTACCAAAGCTCACTCGAAATAGATAATCCAAATAGTTCTGTATCTACTAAAGCAATTGAATTTGTAATTAAAATTCTTTCCTAAAAGAAAACCCCAGGCCCCAGTGGCTTGAGTGGTGAATTTTACCAAACATTTAAGGAAAAAACAATACCAATTCTACACAAACTCTTACAGAAAATTGAAGTGAAAGGCCCTATTTCCCAACTTGTTCTATGGAGCCAACATCAACAAAACAAGACAAAAAATGAAAATTATAGACTAATATCCTCAACAAAATGTTTTGCAACTAGAATTCAACAATATATAAAAAACGCAATGTATCATGAATAAGTTGGATTTATTCCAGGAATGCAGGCTAGGATTAGCATTGGAAAATCAATCCATATAACTCACCATGTCATTAAACTAAAAATGAAAAAACATATGACTATCTCAATGGCCTTTGACAAAAACCAATATTCATTCCAAATGAAAACTCTCATCAAACTAGGGATAGAAGGAGGCTCCTTTAACATGGTAAAGGATATCTGTGAAAGGTCTATAGCTAACATATACTTAATGGTGAAAGATCAAATGCTTTCCCCCCTATTATCAAGAATAATTCAAGGATTTCTACTCTCTCCACTTCTATTTAATATTATACCTGAGATTCTAGCCACAGAAAGCAGGCATTTCACCAAAGATAAATGGAAGGCAAATAAGTGCCTGAAAGGATACCCAACTTTATTAGTTAGTAGGAAATGTGAATTAAAATTACAATGAGATACTACTACACACTTACTAGAATGGCTAAAATCGAAGAGACTGACCATATCAGCAATTTTGTGTAAAAACTGGAATCATTATACACTTCTTGTGGGGATGTAACATGGTATTACCACTTTTGAAAAAATTTGGCACTTTCTTAAAATATTACATATACATCTACCACATGCTTCAGCCATTCAACTCATAGGCATTTACCCAAAAGAAAAGAAAGTGCATGTCGATACAAAGACTGGTACATGGATGTTTATAGCAGGTTTATTTGTCACAGAAAAAGAAATGGAAACAACCTAAATGTCTAGCACCACAGGAATGAGTAAACAAGTTGTGGTGGTGTATCCATGCAATGAAATACTACTGAACAATAAGAAGGAATTAATATATTTAATACACACCACAACAGGGATGATTCTCAGAATAATTAGGCTGAGTAAAAGAAGCCAGACAAAAAAGAATGCATATGGCATGAATCTACTTACATAAATTCTTAAAAATATAAGTTAATCCCTAGTGACAGAAGGTAGATCAGCAGCTGCCTGAGGAATGGGTCAGGGGACAGGGCAGGGGGAAAGTTTACAAAAGGCATCAGTAAGTTTTTGGGAGGATGAACATACTTACTATTTTGATTGCAGTGATGACTTCACAGGTATATACATTTGTCAAAAGTTACCACATTATACAAATATGTGAAATTTGTTGATTGTGATAATACCTCAACAAAGCTGTTAAGATCAAATCAATTGTGTATCCTTTGCATCATTTATATCCTTTCCTCATTCAGAGACTCAACTTGTGAAACATTTGGCATAAGTTCCCTACCTCCTCTGCTAAGCCAACAGTTTAAAAATCACCTTAACTCTGAGATAACAAAAGTCTATACTTTTTGGGGGGTGATAGCGCTCATGTAGTCATAGGAGAAACAGCCTGAAATGTTAGAGTTGCAGAAACATGGCCTTTTCCTAAACCCAGTCTTCAGAAAGTTATGTAAAAGAAGAAGAGTAGAGTGGTTCAAGAAGTTACCTAAGAAAATGTGTTTAAAGATACCAACACAGGCAGCATTTCAGCTGACACTTACAGAGTTTTAATTAGCCTGCAAGTTTCCAAAATTCTCTGTAGGTAGGAAGCAATAGCAACAGATGGCAGAGAATTTGGAAACCACAGTAGTGGTACAACATCTTAAAATGCAGATATCTGTCTAGAAATTTTCAATAAAGTCTTATATGTAAGCACTCTGGTCCAATGCATATGTTTAAAATAGGATATTTTTTCACTGATAAAATAACTTTAATGGGAATTCCTCAAAGAGAAACCTGCATCAATATTCTTTCTGATTTTTCAGAAAGAAAAATGTCTTTATAGATTTGGTATCTTTCAGGATGATGAGTAATTACCTGAAGTGGAATATTTCTCCTGGTTTATCATTGAATCATTAAAAGCATTAAAAGACTAAAATTCCTAAGCTAGGCCCATGTCACTAGCAAATTGATCACTGATCCAGTGAGTGAGTAAATTGCCTGGCTTTACTTTTTATAAGACATCCAAGATAATTAGACTGATGCACAACTGATTTGGTTGTTTCATTCATTTACTCATTGTATTGGTTTCCTAGGAGTGCTGTAACAAAGTACCACAGATTGGGTGTGTTAAAACAACAGAAATTTATTTTCTCATAGTTATGGAGGTTAGAAGTCTGAAATCAATATGGCTGCATACCATGTTTTTTCGGAAATCTGTAGGGGAGAGTCCTTTCTTGCTTCTAGTTTCTGGGGGTTTGCTGAAAATCTTTGGTATTCCTTAGTTTGCATATGCAACACTTCAATATCTGTTTCCATCTTCACATAACATTCTCGCCTGTGTCCGTGTGTCTCTGTGGCCAAATTTCCCCCTTCTAATAAGGATACCAGTCATATTGGATCAGGGTCTGACCTCATCTCAACCAATCACATCATCAAAGATGCATTTTCCAAAAAAGGTCAAATTCATGGAACTGGAGGTTAAGGCTGGGATATTTCTTTTTGGAAGACACAATTCAACCCGTAATAGTCATATATTCCTAAAACACTGTTGAGTATTTTATATATACCAAACACTGGAACAGACAGAAAGGATTTAAAGTCAAGTTCCAGAAGAGCCTTGTGGTCAAGTAATTTACTATGTGGTTTATACATAGAAAATTAAATAGAAAATATGATATGATAATTGCTATGGTAAAATTCATGCACACTGTGTTGGGGAAACACAACCAGGTGCACCTATCCTTGAGCTCCACGAAGTGTGTGCAAAAATGTGATGTCAGAATTAAACAGGCAAGATGGAGTGGTAGTGACGCAGAACATGCAAAAGCCAGGAATTGCATAAGCACTTCCTCTCTCTTTACAACAAAATTTGACTGACCATAGATTAATTTGACTATATTCCTTACTGATAAGTCTGTGAACTTCTAGTATTGAAGTTTTACTGAACTTCCAGTTAAGTGGTTATGGTATCTGCCCAGACAACTTGTCTAAGTCTTCTCTGGCAAAGCAACATGAGATATGATACTTCGGAGTGGTTAAATGGATATGCAATTAAAGCTCAGGTGCAGAGGATATCCTGGAATCTCTTTGTCTGATATTCTCTTCAATAGGAACCCAGTTTGATTCCATAACGTTCATTTCAATGAAGCGTTTCTTAGATCATTGACTTTGGAGTCAGAAAGTCCTGGGTTTATTTTCCAATACCAAGTAAATTGCTTGAATTTGGGCTTAATCTGTATCTGCCTCAGTGTAATCATCTGCACTACAGGTGCAGCCCTGACACCTCACATGACTGTCATAAGAAGCAAATGAGGTAATGCTTGTAAAGTCCACTAGCAGGTACTTAGCAAGCACTAAGTGAATGGCAATAACAGTATACATTGTCCAGAACACGGTGCTCTTTAAGCCAGGCCAGAAACACTTGTTTTGACATAATATTTTATAAACCAGATAAAATAGAAATAGACTTTAGAATCTTTCCTCAGGTGAAAAGTTCAGAGTTTTTTATTGTGTGATGCAGCAGGAGTGTGCTGTCTCACAAGGACATTTCGAATCTTCTCTGAGACATCTGAAATGCCACATCTATGCCATCTTAGAAAAACTGCACTAACCAAACTCTACATTTGCTGCTGATCAGTCGTGCAGCTTGTTGAGAATAATTTATCATGTGGTTCTGAACTGCATGAAGTAAGTGCCAAAGCATAATGTCATAGCCAGCCACAGCTATATTTAGATTTATCCTTCCACACTGCCTAATGCATTTTCCTGTGTCATGACTGCCTGCCTAATCCCTATCTTTCATCAAGAGGGCTGATAAGTGACCTATGTAAGAAAGGAGGTTTCAGCAACTAGATTAATTTTTCTATAACGTATTGTGAAGTTGCAAATTTAACTCACGCTATGATCTGAATATGTAGAGAAAAATCAAATTCCTTTATCTTCTCTACAGATTCTGTGTACTTCCACACAAGTCCCCACCCACCCTTTAGCATTGAAAATATTAACTAAAGGTCCTAGGTCATTAATATTGATGATGATTTAAACAGTAACTAAGTTGAGATAATGTTTAGGTTTTCTAGGACTAGCTCAGTTCCTCTGATGGCCTTCTTCTCCTCTTGCCTCTCTTTCTAAGGTGGTGTCCAGGAGTCTGAATGAGGGAATGCATGGTTCCCTCTGAAGAGAGAGAATGATTTGGGGTCTATTTGCATGGTGTACTCTGGTCTTTGCTGTGATGCTCAGACATGCCCTCTGAGCTTAAGATTTTTGTATCTAAGTACTTACTAGACATTTTACTTGACTATCTAAAAGGTACCACTAAACCAAAATGTCCAAAGCAGAACTTGAGTTTTATTCCCCTCTGATCCCTCCCCACCCAAATAAATGGTCTTGTCATCACTGTGACAGTTTGAAGCTGGGTGGACCCCAGAAAATCGTATCCTTAATGCCAATCCACTCCTGTACCTGTAAATCTATTGTAGATGGGACCTTTTGAGTAGATTCAGTTAATGGACCTTCCTTTTGATAAGATCATTTCAGTAGGGCATGACCAGGGCGAGTCTTAATCCTTTTACTGGAGTCCTTTATAACTGGAAGAATAAAAAGCCGCAGACACAGGAAAAAACTGCAGAGATAACCCAGAAACTGAGAGAAAAGGCCCCAGAAGCCAGAAGTCTGATAGTTCACAGCTGCAGCTCAGGGAGGAAGTGAACCTGGAGGAGAAGGTGGAGACAGGCAGATGCCGCCATTGTGCCCTGACACGTGGGAGGAAGACAGGATCACCAGCAGCCTGTCCTCAGGAAGAAAAGCATTGCCTGATGAAACCTTGATTTGGACACTTTCACGGTCTCAGAACTGTAAGCTTTAAACCTAATAAATGGCCAGTTTAAAAGCCAACACATTTCTGGTATATTGCATTGGCAGCCTTTTGCAACCAAAAACAATAACCTAGTTTCTTAAGCCAAAACCCCAGGAGTCTCTCCTTTTTCCTTACCTGCCACATCTAATCATCAGTAGAGCCTCTTGGTTATGCTAAAAATGTACCTTGGATATATTCTTTTCTCTCCACCATCTTTGCCATTACTCTGGTCCGAGCCTCATCTTCTCTTGATTAGACTCCTGAATTAACTTTTTGTGTCATTTCAAATTCATTTTTCACTTGGCTACCAGACTGATCTTCAAAGCATCAAGTCCTCATTCTCCTTCAAAATGGTCAATGGCTCCCATTGCATACATCAAAACTGAGGTTACTTTTTCCTACAGGCCATTCATGATCCAGTTCCTGCTACATCTCCAATGTCATCTCTCTCACTTCCAACCACACTGATCTCTTCTGTTCCCTGAGCAAGACAAGCTATTACTTGCCTTTAAACCATTGCAGTTAGCTTTTCTGTGTGCAATTCAGGTTAGACTTCTGGCCACATTGTTGAAAATAGCAAGAACTTAATTTCTCTACTTTCTGTCACATCACCCTCTTTGTTTCACACCACTTTTATTAGTTACCCAGCTGCTAAAACAAATACCACACAATGGGTTGGCTTAACAATGAGAATTTTCGTGCACGGTTTCAGAGGCTAGAAAGCTTGCTTCCTCTCAGTGTTGGCATCTTCTGGCTGGATGGCAATCCTTGGGATTCCTTGACTTTTCTGTCTCATGGAAATGAACATGGTGGTGTCTATTTCTTTCTCTTCCAGTTTCCATTGCCTTTCAGCTTCTGACAGCTCTTGTCCAATTTTTTTTTGTTTATAAGGAATTCATCCATATTGGATTAAGGCCCACACTCATTCAGTTTGGGAACTCCTTAACCAATAACATTTCCAAAGGTCCTATTTACAAATGGGTTCACACCCACAGGACTAGGGGTTGGGACCCAAACATGTTTTTTGTGAGGGGCATGATTCAATCCCTAACACTGCTTATTGTAATTTGTAATGATATCATTAATAATCTTATTTGTTTATTTTACTAGTTTATTTTCTCTCTTACCACTTTCATGTAGGCTTCTTGAGGGCAGGGACCTTTTCTTTGTTGTTAGCACTGTATCCTCAGCACTTATCACAATATACGGTACAGAGCAGGCATTAATATTTACTGAGTGGAATGAAGGACTGAATCACTCTATGTTGTAGCTTGATATGTATTTCATTATGCTTAAAAATTATTTGTCAAAGTATGTGATTCATTCCATAGTTGGCATAATGTGACTTCAGTCATTTTAAACTGCTATTGCTACTGCTACTACTATTGTTATTGCTACTATTATTGCCTTTAAAAGGTTTCATAATAAAGTAACTGGTCTCTCCCAGTAGATACTGGGAAACAGGAGCCTGGTGCTTTGAGTGGGCAGACCTGGTTAAAAATTACCAAAGTGTTGATCACATCTTTTACTATCACTTAGAACTGTGCCAGGAGCCCTTTAGGAGCTGGCGACAACAATTGCCTTGAAGATTTGGTCATTCAGAATATTGAGTTAACCAACATTTAGAAGGAATGCATAGCTCTTATACATAAATTGGTAACCTCTCTGGAGTGCGCACTTGTCTGTAATCATGCAGATCTAAGTGTGATGCCCAAAGCTCGGGTAAAACAGATAATCTAGATGTCCTTTGTGTTTCTACAGTGCTAGGCCATGAAGCATAATACTGCATGAGACCGGTTTCACCCAGAATTATCACTTGCCTTGAGGTCTAAAAAGATCTAATGAAATTTAATTTGTTTTGCTGGTAGCACTATTGGCTCAAGCATATTGGATTCATTCAGAAGCTTATCTCTGAAAGGCTAGAAATAGGTGTTTTGACATTAACTTTTTCCTCCTATTTTGTTTCTTCATGAATATTGTGAATATCTGTGACAATCCATAGACTTGTATCTGCAGTGGTAAAAACATTACATTAAACTTTTCAAACACGTAAAGTTTCTTCAAAAACATGCACTGAAAGTGAATTCAGGAGATTCTTGCTCCTAGGAACCTTTCTTAGGAAATAATTTTAAATTAACCAATGGAGTGCTTGTTTGTCTTCATTCCTGTTAAAGATCCCTCCATTAATTTTCTCAGCTACTTTTCACCTTAACCCTGTTACTGAAACTTTGTTCAATCCTGGTAAATGTGTTAAATAACTCAAAGGAGCTCCCATTAGTGTGGAAATTGACATCTATCAGCCCCAGGTCTCACTAGGGACCTTAGAGCTTTCATTCACCTCTTATCTTTTTGGAGGTAGCCTGTGAAGCCTGCTATACACAAGGAACTTATGCCTTTGGCCAAGTTATTTAACCTTGCTAAGCCTGCTTCTTCCATTATAAAAAGAAAATACTAATAATGCCTATGGCATACAGTTCTCCAGGATTAACTGAGATAAGCAAGTAGATACTTAACCAGGAAGTTGACACTGTATTCAATAACTGATACCCCCATCACTAACTGTATTGGTAGCTACCTCTTTTATTTAGTCAATTCTTTGTTTTTGACTAATTTGTTTGGGTGTAAATTAATTACACACTCTATAGAACATCTGTAGTGTTTTCAAAGCTTAAATGCCATCACTCACATTTTTTCTCACTTGTGTGCTATAACTTCACAATCCTATGAGGAAAAAGAAAATTTTTAATTTCAAAAATAAGCTTGAAGAATCAAGCATAACAATGGTCAAAAAGTTTGACTTGTTGTTCCCAGAGCTGATAGTGACACACAACTAAAAAAGCTATTTTTTTTTTCCTTTCATTTTCTTTTTCTTTAAAAAACAAAACAAAACAAAAGCCTGAAGCAAAAAAATTTTAGGAGTAGTTACAGATATTATTGCGGGTTGGGGTGGGAACACTAAAACAGAAGAGAAAAGCACCAGTGAAATGTCTTTCCAATTTTCTCTCCATCATGGAATACAGACAACAAAGAAAACTCAAGTCACTTTTATGCCCTTGGAAAAAAGGAGGAACAGATTTTTAAAGATGAATTGCTGGAGATCAAATTATCATTTCAATGAAATCCGATGGTGAAGTGTTTATAAGCACAGGCATAGGCTCTGGAGAAAAAGAGAACTGGGTTTGAGTTCTTAGCTGGGTAAACTCAAGATTGTAGCCCTCAGTTTCTTTATGAGCAGAAATGCTGTGAAAACTGCTTCTTCAAAGGTCGTGGTAAGTATTAGCGATAAAGCTGTCAAGCATATAGGACAGTGTCTGTCACGTAGCAAGGGCTGAAAACCAGCAGTGATCTGTTAAATTAAATATCAAGCTCATTGTCAGCACTAATCAATAAATAAACTCACATTAAAAGTGGGACAGTGCAAGAATATTTTTATTTTCATTTTAACATATATTTCATAGCTGATTGTAAGATCTTTGAAAAAACTTTTTCATTTTTACAAAAGACAGCAGGTATTCATTTGAACACATTGGAATAGTAAATGGAGTTATCCTAATTTATTTCCCAACTTTGGTGTCTCTCTCTGATTCTCAGTGCTGATAGATTAATTTTTCTAAAGAACAATTTATCATCTTGTCATTCTCTTGTTTAAAAACTTCACTTATACACCATTGACCACATTTATAAAGTCCATATTTCTTATTTTGATTTTCAAGACCCTACACAAATTTGGCCCCATTTAGGTTCAACTAAATATCACCTGCCTAGAGAATTTTTTCCTGACCACATAACCTAAACAAGGATTCTTAGTTCTTCTCTATCACATCACTCATTTCATTGGCTTTATAACATTTATTGAAGCAGTGAAATAGATCATTATCTTGGCATGTATTTATCTGTTTCTTTGTTCTGCCTCCCTACCTGTCTACATTAGAAGTTCCGTCAGAGCTATAAAACTGTCCTCATATTAACTGCTATATATCCATGGTCTACAGCAGGAATTGGCAAACTATGGCTTACAGGTCAATCCAGTCTGCTGCCAGTTTTCATAACGTTTTATTGAACAACCCACATCCATTCATTAATGTATTGTCTATACCTCCTTTCATGCTACAATGGCAGAGTTGAGTAATTGTGATAGAGACTGTATGGCTCTCAAGGTAAAAAATATTTACTATCTGGCCATTTTTAGTAAAGAAAAAAATTGTTAACCCCTGTACCAGACTTAAAGGAAGCAGAAGCACAGGAACCAATTGCAAAAATTTACCAGTTTTCTAGTCAAGAGTCAAACACATTTTAGAAAGAAGAAGAGAAATCATCGAGAGATAGAATATACAGGAATTGATAACTGCCTGGGTATAAGGAACGAAAGAAGAGAGTGAGATGACTCCAGGGTTTAAAAGTCTGGATACTTTAGAGAATGTTGGTACCATTAACGTCCAGGAAGGTCAGAAGGTTGTGCTCTAAAGGGAGGATGATGAATGTGATGTTGAACATGTTAAACATAAAGTGTCAGCAGTGCACTGTACTAGAGGTGAAAAGTGGTCTAGAGCTCAGGAGAGCTGAGACTGGTGAGCTCAATTTCAGATTCATTTATGCTTAAGCAATAACAATCTCTGAAATTGTGAAAGTAGATAAAGACTCTGGGTGAGAGAAGTTTTTAAAAAAGGAAAAGCTAGTCAAAGACAGAACTTTAAGAAATACATATATTTAAGGATGAGAGAAGAGACAAGAAAAGAAATAGTCATCTAAGAAGGAAAATTACAATGATGTCCAGAAGAATTTTTTTATCTTTACTGCTTAAAAAAAGTTAAAATTATAAAAGTAAAATGACAAAATTGGAGCAAAGTTTTGCACAAGTATCACAAAAAAGTGATTCATATACTTAATATATATTTACATATACATTTATATATGCATATACATACATACATACATACATAGAATTCTTAGACATTGAAAATAAAAATTCTAATGTCTTATATTAGTTAGGGTATAGGCATGACTGCCATACCAGTTGCTAAAATAACAGTGACTTAAACAATATAGAAATTAATTTCTTCCTCAGCAAATCTGAGTATCAGCATATTAGGGCTGATATGGCAGCTCCTTAAGTTGGCAACGTACACCCAGGCTCCTCCTAGCTTGAGGTTCTGTATTGTTAACATGCAGCATTCATTTTGTAGGCTACAGTGGCTGCTTCAGTTTCTGCTATCATGTCCTGATGCCAGCTGGCAAGAAGAGGAGAAGGACGTGTAGAACGTACACATTTTTCTTTCTCTTTATGGGTATGGTCCAGAAGTTTCACACATCAATACTGCTCACATGCCATTGGCCAGACAGTAGTCACATGGTCACTCCAGCTAACACGTGTCCAGCTAAAATGTGTCGGTTTATTCCCAACTGAAGAAGGAGGGTAGATATTGGGGACAGTCTCTGCCACACACCACCCCATATATATAAAAAATACAAAGGATATGAGAAAAAAAATCACAAAGAATATAAACGCCCATTATCTGTAATCAAAGAAATGGAAATTTTAACAAGGCAAGTTTTTCCTAACACATTAACAATTTTTTAAAATACTCACACGGTATCTGTAAATAAACTATCCATCTCCAGTTCTTCACCCAGTCCAGGCTACATCACTCACACCTAAACTATTACAATCACCTCCCTGCCTATCTCCCAGCTTCCAATCTTGTCATTTTCAATCCATCCTCCAAACTGCTCTCATGTAGTCTTTAAGAAAACCCAATTTTTATCAGCAATTAACTGATATTAACTTCCATAGAGAAAAAATATCCAGGGTTCTTGACATTGTGTAAGACCTTTTGGATGTCCAACCTTACCCTATGTACCAACTGTTAGGAAATGCTTACAGTTCCTCTAATGGACCTCAATATTTCACACTTTTGCTGATATAGCTTGCTCAAGCTGGAATGCTTTTTTCTTGTCTCCCTAACAAATGCTTACTCATCTTTGGACCCAGCTCAAATGTAACTTCATCTGTGAATTATTTCTGATCACTCATTTATCACATATAGAATTGATTTCCTCAGTTGTCCCTACTGCAACCTGTATGTATTTTTATTACTTTATCATGCCTTTTTTGTTTTTGTTTTTTATACACCTTAGTCATTGAGAATTTAAGCTTTTGGAAATATGAGATTGCATTGTCTCTTTCTTTATATTTCCCTTAAGTACCACAGTGCCTTCCAGATAATAGGCCTTCAATAAATGTTATTGATGAAGGTACCAGGACTCATCTCTCTAATCACCATATCTCCTTAAATCTGGATTAGAGTAAAAACTATTGATCTTACCTGAAGGCATATAGGAAATTTTATTGGCCATAAGATGTCCTCATGCTTTGACAATTGAACATTGTCCAGGTCCTAGTGTTTTATAGAAAACAAAAACAAAACACTTTCTTTTATTTTAGTTGTTAAAGGCCCACTTATTACAATATCTTTCAGTATGTACAATTTAAAGTCTTCCCAATGCCATAACAGCACAGTCCAAAGAGATAAGAGAGGCTTCAGGTGTTCCATATTCAAGTGTTCATATTCTAGAAATCTGGTCTCCTAAGACCATGGGTGGACTCTTCCATGACTCAGGCTATACATCAGTTATAAAGAAAATATACATTAATTCTCCATTTACCAGCTCTCCTAATCTCTTGGGGGGTGGGAACTTGGGAAGGTAAAAATTGGCCCAAATAAAAAATTCCCAACCTAAGGAGATATTTTTAAGGCAATGAAATGAAAAGTAGGAGTACCATTAGGCAATTATCTGACCAGCCACGATATTTCTGCCCTGAGTAATTAATGCCAGTTGCCTGGGAGAGAATGTGGGATGAGGAAGCTTCAGAATCACTCAGAATTTTTCTGCCACTCTGACCTCTCTCTGATTTTAATTGTACATTAAGCCTTCATATAATTAATATTAGGCCTTGCTATCATGAGACCTCTGCAACCCGTAACTTGTTAATGCTTCTTAACAGACTGAAGAAAGATTAATGAATTTGTGTGACAGGAGAGCGGTAGGTGGGAGGACTGGTCAAGAACAAATGATGACTAAGATCTCTAGCAGTTTTTCCAACCTCAAGCAAATTCAATTAGAGGATTTCTTTTATACTTTAGCTCTTTATTCAACTGTTGTTGTTTTTTTTAAAGAAAGGTAATATATTTATGCAGTAATTGGTTTCCCTCAAAGAAAGTGAGTGTGTCTTTCTGTATATTTTGCAATCGACAGTTTTCTTTGAGTGACTTGTAAGCATTATATAGGATTACAAACAACTAACAAATGATCATCCCTCAGAACTGAAGTATCATCTGAACCTTCATTTTTGTATTTGTCAATGTTTGCTCTGGTCCAAGACTTTTTAAAGTAGCTAGTGAAAGACCATTCCTGTTCTTTTGTGCTTTGTTGGCTTCATCCTTTGAGTATTTCCCAAATGGAGTATAGAGAGACTCCTTTCCTCTCTAGTTACAAAGTTAGGCAAGGTAAGTGTGGAGCTCCTGGAGGGCAAATCCTTTATTTTAGAGAGTACACTGATTTAAAATTTAAAAGGAGAGTGAATAGGAGAGAGAGAGAAACAGAGAAAGAGAGAGAGAGAGAAAAGAGAATGAGAGTACAAATCTTGAAATATGCAAATTCCTGGTTTTAATCAACCCTAAGGGCTGTTTCATTCTTGCCCTCTGCAAATTATGTCATGTGAGCCAATCATTCTTTTTCTCACCTATATCTAGTTTGAGTTTTGTTTCTATCGTTTTGCAGTTGAAAGAGTCCTGACTAAAATGTGCTACTCAGTCTTTGCCTATAATAAAATTTTAAATTTTGGTTTTCCTCTCAGAATACGTAAATGTATAAGCCTTAACTCAAAAGTGAGGGAATATCCTTGACTTCGGGAATTCAGTCTATGCCCAGCCATCCTTCTTCCATACTGCTGATGGAAAACATTATGGAAGAAAGAAAATTGGGAGAAGGAACAACCACCCTCCACATGGAATCTTAAAAGCTGCTGAAAGTGTTAACATTTCCCAACTCCTGATTTAAAATGTAAGCCTTATAAAATGCCTAACTCCTGCTATTTTGCTTTCTTGTGGGAGCTGGCAACACTGCCACAGTTAAGTATTCAAAAGCTGTGAGGAGGGTGTTCGTGCCTTCCCCTAATTAATGAGCAGCTTTGCTGGACTTCTGTCCAATCCCTGAAAATGACAATGACAGTGATGAGGGACCATTAAGCTTAATGAGTATAGAAAAATCAGAAATCCTAGTCTCCTGTAGAAATGTTGACTCTATTCAACTCAGTGGGGGGAAAAGGTCTTAAATCATACATTCTAATCATTAAAAATGTCTTTGTGAATTAGTAAAGAAATGTTCTCATCATTGGATATCTCTATTATGTAAGTGGATTTTTAAATGTTTTAAGCTGCAACCTGCATTGCCTAACTACAGCAGAAAAGGACAAATAAATTAATCCTCCTTTTCATCAAAAAGCAAAAGCGAGCTCTTGTTTAATTAATAAGAAGTTTTCTGGAAAAAGTGTTGTCTGATCTTAGCAACCTGATGTAGAACTGAAATTTACACATTTTTGTTTGTAATGCAAACATAGGTTAGTTATTGATGTTTAGTCCTGGCCCATTATCAACTCATGACATGTTCCATTAATAGGTAAGCTATTACCTTCAGTTAGAAAATTATATAGAGGATATTTAATGAATTTCTTAATTGCTCTTCACTAACCTTCATGTTAACCATCAAAACTTTTGTTCATTTTTCTCCAATTGGTATATGGTATATAGCATATATAGTGTCTACTACATACCTGGCAGGCACTATTACTACATTAGTAAACAACACAGATGCTGTCTCTAACCCCATATAGGAAATATATTCCGTTTTTGAAAGCCCTCTCGTAACACACTTTTTTATATAATGGATTCACACAATGAGTAAGATGGTGTGTTACTAGGAGATGTTCTGCAGTCTAAGCTTTCTTGAATAGATGAAAATAATACTATTGCTACACTGAAGTCCATGCTATAATGAATACTGTTATAATTAAAGTCCTGTTTGCTTCCAGAGAATAAATTACATTCAAATTGGAGAAAAAGTCTTTCCCAAAAATGACTTCAAGCATTGCATTGTAAATTCACCACTATTTCTGCATTCTTCTGAGATATTTTCCTCAAAGAATTGACATGCAAATCATCAGGGACTACATATTGTCCCCAGAGGACAGTGACTATTCAAATTAACAATTTTATTTATCAGTAAAAATCAATAAAAGCACACTGCCTAGATATTTGTGTAAAAAATTGTTTTTTGTCTTTTGAATCATTTCCCCTGAGCCAGTTTTTTACTGACAGAGTCTGTCTACTCATATTAGTAACAGGAAGAAATAATTAGCTGTACTTTGTCACTTGTGATTGGACGATCCATAAAGTAAGTGCATACTAAGTGGGACAGATGAAATCCAGGCTATCCTTTCCAATACTTGCTGAAATAGAATTAGGAATAATCTCTGGGACATTCCCACTTCACATTTCAAAAGTTTATATGGATGAAAATTGATAATAACCTGTATTATGTAGGCTCTTTAAGAACCCCCTTCACCCCTGATCATATCCTGTGGAAATATCTTTTTACACTCTCAGAATGTGCTTGACACTTGAATCAATCTGGGTAATTTTAATTAGAATGAAGTCTTAATAATTGTTCAATGTTACTATGCCTAATTGCTAAATGTGAATTGTTAGTAGATGAATAAGAAAGTGTTATTTGCCTCCACATTTATTCATTTATTCAACAAATATTTAGTGAGGGCCTGCCATGTGCCAGAAGTTTTTCATGTAACTGAGAAAATAATGACTAAGATATGATTATTCTCAAGAGCCTTCCAGTCTAGAGGAAGATAGGTTAGAATAATTGATGCTTAAGATATAGTGTGATCAGTACTATGGAAATAAGAGAAAGGTCACAGGAGAAAGGTTAGCAGATGTAGGCAAAGGAACTTATAAAGGCTCCCAGGAGGATGTGGTGCTTGATCTGAGTCTTGTAGGACACTTTAGCAACTATCCAGGTGGTTAAGGATGTGGAGTTTACTTGGATTAGGTGAAATGTGACGGCCATGCTGGAGATAATTCCAGAAAAAGTTTAAGTAGGTTTGAAGCCACCATAGGACCTTTGGAAAGTGGCCTCCTATCTCTCAGTGATCCCCTCATTTCCCTTTTTCCATCCACTATTGATTTCCAGGTTCATTCTGTTATGACCAGAGAAAGTGTTACGTATAATTTTAATCTTTTTAATTTATTGAGTCTTCTCTTGTGATCCAACATATGATCTATCCTGGAGAATGATCCATGAGCACTTGAAAAGAATGTATATCTTGCTGTTTTGGGGTGCAATGCTCTATAGATGTCTGTTAGATTTGGTTCATTTATCATATTATTTAAGTTCTCTGCTTCTTTATTTATCCTCTGTCCATATGTTCTATCCAATACCATGAGTGGTGTATTGAAGTTTTCTACTATTATTGTGGAGACATCTATTTCTCCTGTAAGCTTTGCCAGTGTGTGCCTCATGTATCTTTGGGCACTCAGGTAAGGTGCATAAATATTTAGTATAATTATTTCTTCTTTTTATTAATAATGACCTTATATTAATAATGACCTTTTAATCCCTTATAAAAATTTTGCATTTAAAATCCATTTTGCTTGATATTAGCATCACTACTCCAGCTATTTTGGTTACTATTTGCATGGAATATCTTTTTCCAACCTTTCACTTTTAACCTGGTTGTGTCCTTACATCTGAGGTGAGTCTTTTGTAGACATCATATATATGGATCATATTTTTTTATCCATTCTATAAGTCTATGTCTTTGATTGGGGAGTTCAAGCCATTAACATTCAATGTAATTACCGTAAAGGTATTACTTACTTCAGCCGTTTTGCCCTTTGGCTTTCTGTTGTCATATCTTACTATTGTCTGTCTTTTTACCTCTAATTTACCTTCTTAATATTCATTTCTATACTCTTCTCCAAGTCTCTTGCCCTTGTTTTTTCCTTTCAGGGTGCAGAACTACCTTTATTATCTCTTGTAATTCCGATCTTTTGGTAACATGCTCTATCAGTTTTTGTTTGTTTTTGAAGACTTTGAACTCACCCTCATTTTTGAAAGACAGTTTTTCCAGATAAAGAATTCTTGGGTGGCAGCTTTTCATTCCACTTCCTTCTCTCCTCCGTGGTTTCTGATGAGAGGTTGGCACTCAATCTTATTGAGATTCCCTAGCATGTGCTGCTTTGCTTTTCTCTTGCTGCTTTCAGAATCCTCTCTTTAGCTCTGATATTTGTCATTCTGAATAATAGGTGTCTCGAGGTAAGTCTATTTGGATTTATTCTGTTTGGGGTGCATTGTTCTTCTTGGATATTGATATTTTTGTCTTTCAAAAAGATTGGGCAGTTTTCACTCATTATTTCCTCAAATAGTCTTTCTGCCCCTTTTCTATTCTTTTCTCCTTCAGGCACACTGACATACATCTGTTTGTGCATTTCACATTGTCATTCAGTTCCTTGAGACCCTGTTCCAACCCTGTTCTAATTTTTCCATTCTTTTTTCTTTTCATTCTCCTGTCTTTTCCAGTTCAGATGTTCTGTCTTCAATATCACTAATTTTGTCTTTGAGCAATTCAAATCTGCTCCATTGTGCCTTTAATGGATTTTTAATCTCAACCATCATCTTTCATTCCCACAAGGTCTGTTGCTTTTCTTTGCAGGCTTTCAAATTGTTCTTTATGCTCTCCCAGTATCATCTTAATATCCTTTAACTCTTTAGTCATATTTTCTTTCAATTCTTTGAATTGGTTTAAGAGATTCATTTGTTTATCATTTGGTCAATCTCTTCCTGTTTCCTAGTACGGCTTGTAATTTTTTGCTGATGTCTAAGCATCTGGCTATTTTGGTGAATTTACTCTGATGGCCAATTTCTCTCTCTTGCCTATTGTTTTTTTTCACAGTTTTTCTTTGATATTTGGTTCAACTTATTCCAGTTATTTATAATTGCTCAACTTAAGTTATAAAACTCAGGCCAGGGACTCACTAATGGGGTGCAGATTTTCTCCCAGGAGTTAGGGTTATGAGAGATCTAAAAGCAGTTTTTCTCTGTGCAATTTCCAAACCAGCCAGCAGATGGTGCTCTCAGCGCACCTTTCCACAGAGGAGTTGCTTTCATTCTCCACTTTCCTTTGTTTTGGTCTGGCCAAGGATGTGATTTAAAGAGAGTTCTGCTGGCCAATTTCACTGAAGAGAAGCTCCCTCTCCCTTTTCCTTTGAAACAGCTGACAGAGAGGAAGATGTCTGTTCCCCTCTCAGTCAGCTGCAGTGAGCCAGGGGTTTTATCCCAGCTTAATAACTTAGGGGTAGGGGTTGGGAGACCTTCCTGCTTGCTGCAGGGATTTGGTAACTCATGTTTGTTGTTTTGGCTGTTTCTTCTCTCTGGCCATCACCTTCCTGGGAGTTGTGCAGCACTGTCCTGGTCTGCTGATGCCTAAAGCTGGTCCCTCAGATGGTTTTTGGCTCTATCTCTGCTGTTTTTGAGAATTGAGCCATGACTGCCTACTCCTACACCATCTCCCTAGAACAACTCCAGTAAAGATTTTTAACCATGGTTACTTTTCTGTTTCAAAAAGGTCACTATGATAGTAAATTGAGAGATTAGCTGGACTGGAGACAGGAGCAGGAGACCAGTTAGGAACAGTTGGCAAAGTAATGGAAGGTGACACCTTCATCTCGATTAGAAAACTGGATAGATGGGTATTCATCTGCTTGAAAATAGAAACACAGAAGGAGGAACAATTTCCTTTTTTGAAAGGTAGAAAATGAAGAGAAAGGCCAGGTTTATTTGAGATATTTCCAGTTTCAAAGGTTGCACAACACATTGATTTGGCAGTGAGATAGAAAGAGGGGTCAGAACTTAGAGAAATTATGTGCTAGAAATAGATCATGGACATCATAACCATATGAGTATTAATGTCATTGGTCCTGGAAACCTCCCTTCTTAACAGGCCCATGCTGTATTGGATGCTCTGTTATAGGTTTTATCAATGATAAGAATCCTCTGAGATGTTCATGAAAAGACATTTTATAAAAGAGAAAGAAAGGGAAAAGGAGAGGGGAGGGGAGGAGAAAGGAAGGAAAGGGAGTGGAGGGGAAGGGAAAAGTGTCTTCCCAGACTGAGTAAATCAGAATCTCCAGGGAAAGAGCTGTTTATCTTACTTTTTTAATTAATACACTCAAGTGATTCTTACCAGATAGGAATTCATGGATCTGCCAGTCTAGTTTAGTGGCATTTATTAAATACCTACTATGTGCTAAGCTTTATGCAATACAATCTCTATGCCTCAGAATAATATAATAAAATAGGTTTTATTGTCTTCATTTTACAATGAAGAAACTGACATCCATGGTCTTGCTTAAGGACTCAAAGCTAATAAGAGAAAATAGCAACTCCAACAGAATCCAATGTCCGTAATCTTTAGGTTAAAATTGATCCTGATCTATTTTACGTTGAAGAATGCCCAGTGTGGCACATGAATGTTATTTCCTCTTAGCAAAGGCTCTATTTATATATTATATTATAAATATAATTTACACTGTAGAGAAAATGAAAAAAAAATCTTTATATATCTGCTATCACTAGGTCATCTTTAGTGTTAGTTCTGCTTTGCTAAGCTGCAACTTAGATCTTCAGGTGCTTAGCTTCATACCCTTTAGACATTATCTACTATTTTTGTCTCTTTTTCATCTCTTTTCCTCCATTCTCTTTCCTGAGAATATAAGTCACTACCCACTGAATCCTGGCCAACATTGAACCAAAGAATACTGAGATAAAGGGTGATGATAAGGAGAATGGAAAAAGGGGAATGGAAAGGAAGCAAAATAGCAGTGATATCTCAATTTAGAACCATGTAGTAATAAATTATATGGCTAATTGTGTTTAAAGCACCTAAAATGAAATTGAAAATAACTGATTAAGCTGTATTTCAAAGTTAAATACTTTTTTGCTACATTAGTCTTCTGTTCAGCAGGTACAAACACAGTTTCCTCACTACAGGTATCCTGTTAAAAATTAGACTACTCAGGCAATTAATGATCCTAGTATCCTCACCCAAAATAATGTGCCTTGAAGTGTCTTGTGGTTCCAAAATTTGTAAAGGTGAGGTCATTTTTACTTTCCTCTTCTTCCTGAGGGTTATTACACAGCAAGTTATTCTGGGCATTGGCCATCAATAAATCAATACTTATCAAAGGCCCTCAGGTTGCAGCATTGTACAGAATGTTGTGGATGGTAGTTAAAGAAAGAAAAGATAATACCTGACAAGTTTCAAAACAGATGAGATAGGACACATCCAACCAGAGGTTCTGGAAGCATACAGGAAGTTCAAGAACCTGGTGGAGATAAAGTTAAATGAGTCTTTTGACATCCATGTAGAGAGAAAATGGCAGGGTATTATGAATGGGCAATATCAAAGGCAAAGGATTTCCATGCTACATATTATGAAGCCTGTGTGTAGCCACTTCCTCAGGGTTATTGTAATTCCAGTTGCTCTTTGTTCATGTTTATCTCATCTATGCTTAACAGGTCAGTACTTTATTAAGCATTTTTTATGCAAATCTTTTTATATTCATTATTCTTGTGAAGTTAGTACTATTGCCCCTACCAATTCACAGATGTTGATAATTTAGGAAATTTTTGATCATGAGGTTCAGTCAACTGTGCAGAATCACATAGCTAATAGGCGACAGCTGAGATTCAAAGCCAACTCAATCTGGTTCCAAAGCCTAGGCTCATAACCACTACACTACACAGTCTTCATTTGAACACATTGTCTAAGGAGATACTTATGTCACTTAATCTCTTAACCCCTTTGTCAGTCTTAAGTCTTTAATAAAGAAGATATTAGAAACTACTTACTCCTTTAACTTCCATTAACCATATTTTTTGTTTTCTAAATAATTTCTATATCTGATTCTTTCTTTTGTGTTTTCTCTGTCTGCTCTTTTTGTTTAGGGCAAAATCAAGAAGTTAATGGAATTTTTCAGTAACCGCGGTCAATGTTGGCCAGTTTGATTAAACAATACTGGAAATGCATTTGCTTCATAAGAAAGAAGCAAAAATCTCTGCATTAGCTTTCTACATTGATCAAAATATCCATTCAAATATGAAATCTTTATTTTAGGATTCAGTTATGGGTATTAAATACAACCATTTAACCCCAAAATCAGGATGGTAGCTTACAACAGTTAAAAATATTTTCCTTCTCTTTAAGAATTGAAAATATCCTTAGAATATCTGTGTAATCCTATTCTACAAGATTGACTAATTGCCACCAAAATTAAAGATCTTTGGAAATGATCTTTGAAAAGGATCACAAAAGGTATTATTTTATATTTAATTTACTCATACCTTTTTTAAAAAGGCATCTTCTGCATTTCAATTCTTATAGTGTAATTTTAACTTTGTGATATATTTCTTTTTTTATTTAAATGTACTCTTATAATACATGCTCAAAGCTTGAATAAAGTAACTGTCTGAAATTGAAATCCAGTCATAAGTAACTGACTCCCACCATTGTCACTACAGCCATTTTGCCCTTAGTGGAAAATAAAACTCCTTTATTCAGCGAGTAATATGGGATGGCCTGTGTTTGGACAAAACCACTGTACTGAAGGTGGCTTCATGTAACACTCATTTCGGCAGATAATCCTATTTATATGATACAATATACAATCTTAACAAGCTGTACTATTATATGCCCCCAACCACCTTTTCTGTTTTTGGAGACCAATGTCTAGAAAGTCCCTCCCATTTTGAAGAACCAACCTTCCAATTGCCTGGCCATAACAACTCCGTTGTTGCAATATTTGTCTTAAACCAGCCCTTGACTTGCCTGCACTTCATTCCGTTTACTGTGCACTTGCTTCCGTTCTTTGACTTCCCATCTGCCCAGGCCTTCTAGTTTACCATTATGATTAGTCAGCATTTCTGCTTTAGATCAGTGGTTATTATCCTTCTGGAAGTTATTTTTCTGCTTAAGAATCAAATGACTCCCTTTTTGGGAGAAAATTCTGCATGGCCTGTATTTCTAAAAGTCTTGTGAGAAGAAACCCTTACTGTGTTTATTCCAAACTATCTTCCCAAGGATGTTTGAGAGAGAACAGCTTTGAAAGATTATTAGTGTCACCCTCCAGAGCAAAGAGCAAGCTACCTTACAGTGAATGCCTTTGTACCCACTACAAAAAATTTGGGTTCCTGCAGCTCAGTTTCCTTTCCTGTAAAGCAATGCATTGCATGTGTAAGTGTCAACTGGCCTTCTTTGCATTGCCCTGTGGGATTGCCCTCTGACTACTGCTATTGCTGTGAATAATAAGCTGTCCTTTGTCTCTGACTGACCCAATAGTCGCATGTCCTCTGCCAGCTTCCGGAAAACTGTGGCAGTCTAACTTGTTAGCTTCCTAGTAGAGCAAATTCTCAGACTCTTTACAATTCTTGACATTCATTTCTGTAGAAATGCACATATGTTTGCATACACTTTTGTATTCCAAATGGATAAATTATATTCTATATATCTATATAAAGAGTTCCTACTTGAAATTCCCTCTTAATTGTCCCATTTATAATTAGTTCCTTTTTGTTTTATGATGCTTCTCTTAAGTCATACTTTAAAATTTATTTAAAGTGGCTATGGGGAAAAAGAGAGAGAATGAAGGAAGGGGTTAGTGAAAAGGTGTGGGAAACTCTTTAAACAAGCAAGAGTGGAAACATAGCAGGGCTTAAAGTAACAAGATGTTGGATGATAAGAGGTAAAGAGAAGTCTAAAGACTATAAGGGGGAAGCGGGTGTGGCTCAGTGGATAGAGCCCCC
>JAQZBX010001827.1:63828-78241 GCA_029593785.1 Cabassous unicinctus | reverse complement strand
TAAAAAAGCATATGACATACATAAACCCAAAGAAAATATGGCTAATATGAGTAATTCCTTGAGAGAAATAAGACTGAATTATAATGGATTAAACTCACCAGTCAAGAGACACAGATTGGCAGAATGGATAAGGAAATATAACCCATCTATTTGTTGTCTAGAAGAAATCCACTTTAGACCCAGGGATTCAAGGAGACTGAAAGTGAATCGCTGGAAAACTGTCTTACAAGCAAACAATAACCAAAAATGGTGGGAGTAGCTATACTAATATTGGACAAAATAGACTTTAAATGCAAAACTATTGTAAGAGACAAAGATGAACACTATATATTAGTGAAAGGGTTAATCTTTCAAGAAAAAAGAACAGTCATAAACATTTATGTACCTAAAAGGGTGCCTCAAAATACATGAGGCAAACACTGGAAAGGATAGGTGGAGACATAGATGCTTCTACAACTATAGTGGGGGATTCTAATACACCATTATCAACATTTGACAGAACATCTCAACAGATAATCAATAAAGAAACAAAGACTTTAATTAATACATTAGAGGATCTGGATCTAAAAGACACATACAGAACACTACACCCAAATATAGCAGAATATACATTCTTCTTGAGTGCACATGGATCATACACCAAGACAGACCACATGATAGGCCATAGAAAAATCACAAGGAATTCAGAAGTATTGAGATTATACAAAGTAATTTCTCTGAGCACAATGGAATGAAATTGGAAATCAGTCAAGCCCAGAAGAGCAGATTAGGCACTGTAGAAATTTGATATAGTTATGAATTCTGAAAGTAGATATTGGACTATGCTTGTAATTTTGGCTGTTCCTCTGGGCATGATTAAGTTATGACTAGGGCTTTGATTGGGCCACGTCATTAGATGTTGAGTCCCCACCCCTTGGTGGGTGTGACTTACAGATAAAACTACATGGCGGAGCAGAGGAGTTAGTTGCAGTTTTGATGTTGTAGTTCTTATGCTGAGTTTTAATGCTGGAGCCCAGGGAAGTAAGCCCACAGAGGAGCTGGGTCATGAGGAAGGAGGAAGGCCCTGGGAAAAGAGATTAGCTGTTCACCTGACAGTTCACAGCTGTCCTTGTGGAGAGAGGCAAAGCCTGGAGAGCCTCATAGACTACAGCTGACCTTGTGGAGGAAACAGAGGAGTTAAGCCTGGAGAGAGGCAAGTCCCAGGAAGAGAGGAACCCAGGAAGCCTGAACCCTGGCAGACATCAGCAGACATCAAGCTCCAACATGTAGCCATGTCCTTTGGTGAAGGAAGTAACTTAACACTTTATTGCCTGCTAACTGTAAGCTTCTACCCCATATAAATACCCTTTGTTAAAATCAACTGATTTCTAGTATTTTGCAACAGCACCTCTTTGGCTGACTAATACAGGCACAAAGATATAGAAGTGAAACAACACACTCTTAGACAAAGAGTGGGTCAAGGAAGAAATCTCAAATGATAACAGTAACTACCTTGAAATGAATGAAAATGATAACACAACAAATCAAAACCTATTGATGCAGCAAGAACTGTACTGAGAGAGAAATTCATAGCCATAAATGCATATATCAAAAAAGAAGAAAGAGCTAAAATTGAAGACCTAACTGCACACCTGGAGGAATTAGAAAAACAACAAACTAACCTCAAAGGAAGTAGAAAGAAGGAAATAATAAATATTAGAGCAGAACAAAATGAAATAGAAAATAAGAAAACGCTAGAAAAATTAAACAAAATCAAAAGCTGATTCTTTGATAAGATCAATAAAATTGACATACGCTTAGCCAGACTCACAAAGAAAAAAAAGAGAGAAGATGTAAATGCACAAAATAAGAAGTAAGAAAGAGGATATCAACACTGACCCCACAGAAATAAGAGTACCATAAAAGGATACTTTGAAAAATTATATGCCAAAAAGAATGATAATTTATAAGAAATGGACAAATTCCAAGAAACTCACAAGTAGCTTACATTAATGAAAGAAGATATTGATGAACTCAACAGACAAATTACAAGTAGAGAGATAGATTCAGTCATCAAAAACCTCCCAACTAAGAAGAGCCCAGGACCAGACAGTTTGACAGGTGAATTCTATCAAACATTCCAGAAAGAACTAACACCTATCCTGCTCAACATCTTCCAAAAAATAGAAGTAGAAGGAATATTGCTTAACTCATTCTATGATACCACCATTACCCTAATACTAAAGACAAACAAAGATGCCACCAGAAAGGAAAATTACAGACCAATCTCTCTGATGTACCTAGATGCTAAAATCCTCAATAAAATACTTTCTAATCACATTCAACAACACATCAAACAAATTATACACAACGAACCATTGGGTTTCATCCCAGGTATGCAAGGATGGTTCAACATAAGAAAATCAATTAATGAAATACACTACATAAACAGGTCAATAGAAAAAAATCACATGATTGTGTATGTAGATGCAGAAAAAGCATTAGACAAAATACAGCGAACTTTCCTGATAAAAACACTGCAAAAGATAGGAATAGAAGGAAACTTTCTGAACTCGATGTAGCCATCTGGCAATTTGATGTAATTATGAATTCCAAAAATATAATTGGATCATGCTTGTAAACTGATCTGTTAATCTGGGCATGATTAAGTTATGATTAGGGCATGGACTGGGCCACGTCAGTAGGGCATTGAGCCCCACCCCTTGGTGGGTGGAGGAATCGAATATAAAAGGCAAGGCAAAGGACATAGGAAGCAGTTTTTGAGAAGCAGTTTTGATGTTGGAGAGAAGGCCACAGGATAAGAGAAGTAAGCCATTCGCCTGATAGTCTGCAGCTGAGCTTGTGAAGGAACCAAAGGAGCTAAGCCCGGAGAGAGAAATGCAGTTCTGGGAAGAGAGGAACCCAAGAAGCCTGGCAAACATCGGTAGCTGTCTTGCTCCAACACGTGGCAATGGACTTTGGTGAGTGAAGAAACTTATGCTTTATGGCCTGGTAACTGTGGACTTCTACCTCAAATAAATACTCTTTATAAAGACCAACCCATTTTTGCTATTTCACATTAGCACTCCTTTGGCTGACTAATACACACGATAAAGAGTATAAAAAAAACCTGCAGCTAACATCATCTTCAATGGTGAATTCCTAAAAGCTTTCTCTCTGAGATCAGGAACAAGACAAGAATGTCCACATTGTCTTAGAAGTACGTGCTCAAACACTGAGAGAAGAAAAATATATAAAAGTCATCCAAATTAGAAAGAAGGAAGTAAAAATTTCACTATTTGCAGATGACATGATCCTATCCATAGAAAGCCCTGAGAAATCTACAACAAAGCTTTTAGAATTTATAAATGAGTTCAGTAAAGTCACAGGCTATAAGATCAATGCTCAAAAATCAGTAGAATTTCTGTACAACAATAACGAGCAATCTGAGGAAATCAAGAAAAAAATACCATTTACAATAGCAACGAAAAGAATCAAATACCTACGAATACATTTAACTAAAGATGCAAAGGATTTATATACAGAAAACTACACAACACTCTTAAAGGAAATCAAAGAAGACTTAAATAAATGGAAGAATATTCCCTGTTCATGGATAGGAAGACTAAACATCATTAAGATGTCTATCCTACCAAACTAATCTACAGATTTAATTCAATCTCAATATAAATCAACACAGCATGTTTTTACAAGTTAGAAAAATTAACTGCAAATTTTATTTGGAAGGGTAAGAGACCCCAAATAGCCAAACACATATTGAAAAAAAAAATGAAATTGGAAGTATCAGAATACCTGACTTTAAAACATACTGCAAAGCTACAGGGGTCAAAAATGCCTGATATTGACACAAGGATAGACATAGCAAACAATGGAACCAAATTGAGAGTTCTGATATAGATCCTCACATATAGTGTCATCTGATATTCAACAAGGCCACCAAGCCCACTCAACTGAGAGAAAATGGCCTCTTCAGCAAATGGTGCTTGGAGAACTGGATATCCATATCCAAAACAATGAAAGAGAACACCATTTCACACCTTATATAAAAATCAACTCAAGATGGATCAAAGATCTAAATATAAGCGTGAAGACCATAAAGACCTTGGAAGATAATGTAGGAAAGCTTCTACAGGACCTTGTAATAGGAAATGGTTTCATGAATTTCACACCAAAGCATGAGCAGTGAAATAAAAAAAAATAGATAAATGGGATCTCTTCAAAATTAAAAACTTTTGCAAGTCAAAGGATGATATCACAAAAGTAAAAAGGCAGCCTACCCAATAGGAGAAAATTTTTGGCATCTATATATCTGATAGGAGCCTAATATCCAGCATATATAAAGAAATCCTACACCTTGAAATGAAAAGACAAAGACACTTCTCCAATGAAGAAATAAAAATGGTTAAAAAACACATAAAAAGATGCTCACCATCACTAGCTATTAGGGAAATGCAAATCAAAACTACAATGAGATACCATGTTACACCCATTAGACAGGTGGCTATTGAAAAAAAAAATAGAGGACTGTAAGTGTTGAAGAGGATGTGGAGTAATTGAACACTCATCCCCTATTGGTGGGAATGTAGAATGGTCCAGCCATTGTTGAGGACAGTTTGGCAGTTCCTCAAAAACTAACTATAGAACTGGCATATGATCCAGTAATTCCACTGCTGGGTATATACCCAGAAGAATTTAAAGCAAAGACATGAACAAATATATGCACACCAATGTTCATAACAGCATTATTCACTATTGCAAAAAATTGGAATCAGTCCAAATGCCCATCAACAGATGAATGGACAAACAAAATGTGGTACATACATACAATGTATTATTACTCAGTTGTAAGAAGGAATACAGTGCTAACACATGGTGTAACATGGATCAATCTTGAGGACCTTACCTTGAGTGAAGGAAGCCAGGCATTGGAGGATGAACAGTACATGACCTCACTGATATGAACTAAGCAAATTGATTAGACTCAGAGAGCTATTATCTGGAATATAGGTTTACAGGAAATAGAAAGGGAGAAGGAGTTTGTGAGCTAACACCCATATGGATGTAATTTATGGTAAGGTGAAAGTGTGCAGTTGTGCTTTGAAGGGGTATGACAGGAGGATAGTGATATTATTGGATTGGTGGTGCAGGTTTGAGAAGTGGATAGATTGGGGAGGGTGAGTTGGAAGGTAAAGGGAACTGGGGGGAGCTTTGGGAGAGGGACCAGGTGAACACTGAGGTTTTGCAGTTATGTGGTTGAAAGTACAAAGTTGGGAATGTACTTATGGCAATATGACAAGGAAGGGTAACTGGTTTAGGGTGTTAGATGGGGGGAGGGCATTCAGGACAGGGTACACCTGGAGTAGGCTTCTAGGGAGTGTGTGAGTGGTCATTTTTTCATAATGTGTTGCATCAGTGGGTGGAGACCCACATAATGAGCAGGAAGGAGTTGGAATCCCATCCTGGGGAGGACCGATTTGTTCACTAAGAGGCAGGAGTCTCTCAAGAGCATGGGCTGTTCCTATTAGGGGAGGAGAAACCAGTGTGTCAAGACCTCAGTGTTGATGCAAGTAACTATGAATTTTGTCATACAAGGAATGAAATCTGTGGGGCACCATGGGCCCCGAAGGAAGGGGTTGAGAGGAATAGAATAGATTGAACAGGGGGTATTTAGTGGGCAATGGAAGTGTTATACATGATCTTGTAATGATGGACACAGGCTGTGTTAAATATCATCAAAATTTATAAAAGTGCACGGTCTAAAATGTAAACCATAACGTAAACCATGTTTAGTAGCAATGTTTCACTATTTTTATATCAGTAATAACAAAGGTAACATTCACATATAAAAATGTATTAATACGGGAAAGGAGAAAAGGGGAGGATGTTGGGTATATGAGAGTCCCCTGTGTTCTGTATGTGACTTTACTGTGACCAAGAACTTCTCTGAAAACAAAATGAAAATTAGTAAGACACTGGGGAATAAATGGAAGAAAATGACACTGTACTTAAAGGACACCAGATATTACACTGATGAAAGGCAAAATGTCAAAAAAATTTTTTAAAGATTTTTCATTATTTTTTAATATACCAATTTTAAATTTTATTTTATTTTCAGTTTTTTTTTTTAAAATTATGTTTTTTATTTCTTATACTTAAACATACCATTATTATTTCATTTTCCTATTAACTGTATTTGGCTATTATTTGGCCTCATTTTTGAAGAAGCTTTGGATCACAGAAGTGTTACAAATGGGGCAAGGGATGATAATTGGTGTGGGGTGTCAGTGATGGGGGATACATGGGAGGAAGTTCACCTGGGCATACATATAAGGTATACAAATTTGTTCAAATGTTCATAGGGCATTGTCACAGTGGGTGGAGACTCACATAATAACCGAGTGAATATTGAATTCCCATCATGGAGATCTCTGACATATTCTCTAATGGAGTAGGAACAGTCCCCCATGCATGCAGGGGCAATAACTGGCAAAGGAGGATGATCCATTGATGGGCCCATGATATTGATGACTATGCTTATGAGCCTTTGCTCTTGAAATTGAAACTTAGCCTAGTGTTGTGGGGTGCCTAAGAGTTGCCTCCTGAGAACCTCCTTGTTGCTCAAATGTGGCCTCTCTCTAAGGCAAACACAGCATATAAATGCATTACCTTCTCCTCAGTGTGGGACATGACTCTCAGAGATGAGCCTCCCTGGCACCAAGGGATTATGACAAAACACCAACTAACAATGCAACTAGAAAAGACCTCAAATAAAAGAATGGAAAGTTAAAGACAAATGAGTTTATATGGCCAAGAGACTACAATGTGAGTCGGGAGGTCGTCCCAGAGGTAACGCTTATGCACATCTCAGTAGGACCTTATAGACTGCCAAAATGGATATTACCCCAAATAGCACGGCTCCTGAAGACTCTGGAGACACCCAGATCCTATGATCAGGGCAATTACCTCCAGAGTTTTGTGCCTTGCCAGTGGGCCCTACTTTGGAGTTTGTGTTTATGGGAGTGACAGAGTTGGGCTCAATTATGGCTTCCCTACACACGGCTCATCTATCCCTTCTACTTAAACCTTTCCTTGGTGCTGGAATTTGTAGGTGTACATCCAAGAGACTGGAGTCTTTAGGCAGTCCATGTGCCAGCTGGTCCTAGGGCCTTAGAGAAGCTGCAACTCCTCTTTCCAGTTCATTGGACTTACCCAGGACAACTAACAAGGAGGTGAGGATTGACAACCACCATACCAAGGAAACAAGAGAGCTGACAACTGCAAGCAAGAGAGTCCTATCCATCAGCTGTATGGGATCAAAGCCTCCTCTCAATTAGATGTGGCATGGTTTTCACCATCCCAGAATCCTCAGGATTGGAGAATGAATTAAGGACTAGAGTGGACTTACTGGTATTCTACTACAGACATATTGTGACTCTAGCATTGGAAGAATTTACAACATTGATGTGGAGGCAGTGACCACTGGAGGCTCTGGAGGCAGGGAGAGGGAAAAACACTTGTAATAAGGGGGCTTTTTGGGACTTGGCAATCATTCTGAATGACATTGTAATGACAGATATAGGAAATTTTATATCATCACATAACATGAAAAGCTGTGTGGGAGAGTGTGTACACTACAATGTGAACTATGGTCCATGCTCACTGGCAAAGCCCCAGGAAGCATTTATCAATTGCAATGAATGTGCCACACTAATGAAGGATGTTTATGAGGTAGGGTGTAGGAGGTGTGGGTAGGGTATAACATTTATATAATCTAAATATCTTTTAAAAAGTAAAAAAAAAATATTATTAAAAAATTGCTTTACTATAGATATAAGGGTCAATTTCTAAGTTATTGACTTGGTTCCTTTGGTCAATCTGTCTGTCCTTATGCCAGTACCATGGAGATTTTACCACTGCAGCTAAGTAATATGCTTTAAATTTCTTTTTTATTTTTATTTTTTTATCTTTTAAAAGATACTTAGAGTATATAAATGTTACATGAAGATTACAGGGATTTCCACGTTCCCCACCTCCCACACCTCCCATAACATCCCACATAATCATCTTTCACTAGTGTGGCACATCACCTGCAATGGATATACACATCCTGGGGCTTTGCCACTAAGCATGGACCATAGGTAATATTATAGACCACACTCTCTCCCACATAGTTCTGCATGTTATATGCTAATGTAAAATGGCCTATATCTGTCATTGTAATGTCACTCAGGATAATTCCCAAGTCCTGAAAAAGCACCTGTATTACAACTGCTTTTCCCTTCCCTGCCCCAAAAGTGTCCAGTGGCCACTGGCTCATCCTCACTGTTGCAATTTCTTTCATTGCTTGAATCACATTATGTCTACAAGAAAATACCATTAAGTCCACTCTAGTCCATAGCTCTTCCCCCAATCCTGAGGAGTTTTGGATGGTGATGTCCACTCCACCTCCAAGTGAGAGGGGCTTATATCCCATGGATATGGTGGATGGGATTATCCTGCCTGCAGATGCAGGCTCTCTCCATTCCCTGGGATGGCCATTGTCCATCATTGTCTCCTCACCAGGGGACTTGCGTTAGTCCATTGCTGATGTCTAAGCATTTGAATATTTTGTTGAATTTACTCTCATTGCCATTTTTCTTCTCACCTATTATTATTTTTTCACAGGTCTTCTTGATATTTGGTTCAACTTATCCTAAGTCTTTAAATTCACCCAGCTTAAGTTATCAAATCATGCCAGTGACTCACTAATGGGGCACAAATTTTCTCCCATAATTTAAAGAACAGGGAGACCCAAGTGCAGTTTTTTTCCATTCAATTTCCAGATCAGCCAGCAGATTGCATTTATTGGTGCACTTTTACACAGAGATATATCTCTCTAAGTTTTCTTGAGTTTTGGTCTGGGCAGAGCTGAGATTCAAAGTGTGCTCCACTGGCTGAATTCACTGAAGACAAGACCCCCAACTATCCCTCTCTTTTCCGTTGTAACAGCTGACAAGGAAGAAGATGTTTGTTCCCCTCTCAGCTGCAATGAGCCAGGGACTTTAACCCAGGTTAATATCTTGGGGGTGGGGAAGGGAAGCCCTTCCCAGGAGCCCAGATTTTTAGTAATTCACAGTTTGTTCTTTCAGGTTCTTTGTCTCTCTGTCCCTCACCCTCCTGCGTGTTGTGAAGCACTGTCTTGGTCTGCTGACTCCTAAAGCAGGTCCCTCAAGCTGCTTTTGGCTCTTTCTTTGTTGTTTCTGTGAGAGAGTTGAGCCTTCTCTGCCTAATCTGACCCATTTTACCATAATCCATCTTATGTTTTGTTTTGATTTTACTAATGCATTCACACTATACTTAAATAAATTGTTCTTTCATATATAAATGCTGTTCAAAAGTATAGGCTGGATTTTCTTAATTTTGAATGCTATGTACAACTGCTTTAAAGGAAAAAATAATCTCATGGTCTCCAGTTTTAAAGTAAATGATTTAAAATATGTTACTATTATGGAGGCAAATATGAAGAGTTACAAATGACTAATAACTATAATTCATACACAAATGTAAAATTAAACAAATTCAAAAAATAACCAAAACACCATTATAATATAAATTAATGGAAGGAATTTAAGATTGCTAGTATTATAGTTTTGTTATAGGAAAATTGCCACCTATAAATATTGCACAGAGAAAGAGCAAAGGCAATTTTAAGTTTGGCCCATTAATATTAGAAAAAATTTTCTCAATCTAAACTACTGTGAAATCTTACTCATGCACTCCACAATCATTCAACATCCACTTAATGCAAATCCTTTACTCACTCTCCTAGTTTGCCACTGGGTTGCTGATACAAAGTACCAGAAATGGGTTGACTTTTATAATGGGAATTTTATTTGGTGTAAAAGCTTACAGTTCCAGGGCAATGAAATGTCCAAGTCTAGGTAACATCAGACATGTTTTCTCACCAAAGTCAGCTACTAGTGATTCTGGGTTACTGCTATGTGGTGAATCAAGTTGGCAGCCAATCTCTGCCAAGGTGCCAGCCTTCCCTTCTCGGCTTAACATTTCCTGGAGCCCAGCTGTGGGTGACCAGGCATAGGGCTGATCTCTTTAGTCTTGAGCTGCCCCATGAGACCAGCCCCTCTAGGGCCTCTATCCATGCCTCTGTGCTCTACTGATTCCAGACTCAGAGACCTCTCTCAGCCTCTGGTGGATTCTCTGCATTTCTGCAGATATAGGTGAACCTTAAGTCCTCTCTCTCTCTCTCTCTCTCTCTCTCTCTCTCTCCTCCTTTCTCTCACATGGCAGGATAAAAAATGGCAGCTTCTTCTTTCTCTGTGTGTCTCTGTGCCTCCATTTATAAAAGACCCAGGAAGAGGGAGGAGACTCAACCTGAGTCACACCTCTCCAAAGTAGCTCAATCAAAAGCAATCTAACAAAGTGATCTAAAGTGAATCTAATACAATCAAAAGGGTACCACACTCATAGGTATAGATATGCTTAGGAAGACAATCCTTTTTGGGGATTCACCAAATTCAAACTGATTCTCACCTACTAAGTTCACCTCTGCTCATGTCTTAGCCTCCAACTACAATATAGCAGTGTTTGGTTCTTATATATTATCAGTTATGATATATAAGTTGATCATTATTCAAAACATAGGTATTTTGAAATCCTCATGCAAATGAAAACATGAAATTAAGCATTCTTATGGAAGCCATCATGCCTTAGTGTTAGGACCTATGCTATATTCCCTTCAAATTCAACTTAAGAATGGCAGCCACCACAAATATTTATTGAGCTTCTATTACATTCCAATCACTCTATAACTGATTTATGACATATTACTAAACAAAATAGACTAAGATCCTTGCCTTCTTGGATTTTACATTATAGTAGTGCCAGACTAGGAACAAGAAATATAGTAAATATGTATATTAAATACTAAGAAGATGATAATTGCTATTTAAAAAGAAAGGGTGAATTATGAGAAGGGGATCAGGAGTACTGGTAAGGATGCTATATTTAATATAGTGATTAGAAAGGCCTCACTGAGGGGAGATTTAGAGCAATGTCTCAAGCAAATGGAGCTATTACACAAGTACATTACTGGAAGAATAGTTTAAGCAAGGGAAACACTTGAAGAAAATGCCTTAAGAAGTAAGTCTGCATATTAACCTTGTATTCTGCCACTTTGCTGAACTCATCTATTAATTCTATTAACTTTGTTGTGGATATTTCAGGATTTTCTAGATATACGATCATGCCATCAGTGAATAGTGAAAATTTTACTTCTTTCTTTCCTGTTTGGATGCCTTTTATTTCTTTGTCTAACCTAATTGCTCTAGCTAGAACTTCTAGCACAATATTCAATAATTATGGTGACAGTGGGCATCCTTGTCTTGTTCCTGATCTCAGTGGAAAAGCTTTCAGTCTTTCACCATTGAGTACAATGCTAGCTGTAGGTTTTTCATATATGCACTTTATTGAGAAAGCTTCCTTCTTTTCCTATCTTTTGGAGTGTTTTTATCTAGAAAGGGTGCTGTACTGTATTTTGTCAAATGCCTTTTCTGCATCAATTGAGAGGATCATGTGATTTTTCATCTTCAATTTATCAATGTGGTTTATTACACTAATTGATTTCCTTGTGTTGAAACACCCTTGTATACCTGAGATAAAACCTACTTGATCATTGTGTATAATTCTTTTAATGTGCCTTTGGATTCTTTTTCCAAGTATTTTGTTGAAGATTTTTGCATCTATATTCATTAGACATATTACTATGTAATTTTATTTTTTTGTAGTCTATTAATGTGCATAAATAAAAAGCATTTCCATATGCTACTGATGTGCAATCTCAGGAGGACATCAGAAAATTATCCATTTATATAGCTAGTAAAGAAATCAAATATTTAGGAATAAACTTAACCCGGGAGATAAAGTGCCTGTATTCAGAAAATTACAAAACATTGCTGAAAGAAACTAAAGAAGACTTAATTAGATGGAAGGACACTCCATGTACTTGGAACAGAAGCCTAATATTGTTTGATGTCAATTCTACCCAACTTGCTTTACAGATATGACACAATCTCAATGAAAATCCCAACAGCCTTTTTGGCAGTATTTGAAAAGCCAATAATCAAATTATTTGGAAGCATAAGGGGATCTGAATAGCCAAAAATGTCTTAAAGAGAAGAGCAAAGTTGGACAACTATAACTTCCTGACTTTCAAGCATATTATTTAGCTACAGTGGTAAAAATAGCATGGTACTGGCATAAGGACAGACATATTGACTAATGGAACCAAACTGAGAACTCAGAAATTGACCCTCACATCTAAAGTCAAGCAATGTTTGACAAGGCTGTAAAGCCCAGCCAGCTGAGCCAGAACAGTCTATTCAACAAATGGTGCTGGGGAACTGGATAGTCATATCCAAAAGAAAGAAAGAAGACCTCTATCTCACATCTTATCCGAAAATTAACTCAAAATGGATAAGGACATAAATATTTTAAAACACCCTAAAACTCCTAGAAGAAAATGTAGGAAAACATCTGCAAGATCTTGTGGTAGGGAGTAGTTTCTTAAACCTTACACCCAAAGCATGAGCAACAAAAGAAAAAAAATAGATAAATGGGACCTTCTCAAAATTAAACACTTCTGCACCTCAAAAGCCTTTGTCAAAAGGGTGAAAAGGCAGCTGACTCAATGGGAGAAAATATTTGGCAATCACATATCTGATAAGAGTTTAATATCCATTATATACAAGGAAATCATACAAGTCAAAAATACAAAAAACAAAGTATCCAATTAAAAAATGGCCCAATGACTTGAAAGGGCAACTGTGCAAAGAAGAACTACAAATGGTGAAGAAATACATGAAAAAATGTCCAACATCACTAGCAATGAAGGAAACGCACATCAAAACTAAAATGAGATAACATTTCATACTTAGACTGGCTGCTATTAAAAAGTCAGTTAACTGTAAATGTTGGAGAGGATGTGGAGAGATAGGAATGCTAATTCACTGTTGGTGGGAATGTAGAATGGTACAACTACTATGGAGGACTCTTTGGCAGTTCTTAAGGAAGTTGAATATAGACTTGCTATAGGGCCCAGCAATGCCCTATTATGAACTAAATATATTATTTGAAATATAAATATACTATGTGAAATATGAATATGAGTAGAATTGTATATATAAGAGAGTTTTTCTTTGAAGCTGAACTAATATAATTAATGCTACAAAATGTTAATATCAGACCAAAAAAAAAAAAAAACCATTATTTTAAGTGAAGGAGACCAGACACAGAGTACTACTTATTTCATGATTCCATTTATACAAAATGTAAATATAAATCAATTTATAAAGATGAAATGAAATCAGTGGTTATGTAGGTCTGAGAAAGGAATCCTAAAGGGTGTGGAGTCTTTCTTTTTGGAATACTGAAATTGTTCTAAAATTTTTTGTATAATAAATGTACAACATTGTCATTATAATAAAAGGCATTGATTATGCACTTTGGATAGAATAGCCAGAAAGAGCAGCTATGTACAGTGGAGGAAGAAGAGAGAGATTGAAAGGTGAGGAATTTTCTTGTTTATCTGTTTTTTGTTTATTATTTTTATTACTGAAATAATGAAAATACTCTGATAATGATTGAGGTGATGAAAGCACAACTGTGTGTTTATACCAATTACCATTGATATTACACTTTGAATTGTATGCTTTATTAATATGTGTCAATAAAATTGATTTTCTTAAAAGAAAGAAGTAAGTCTGTCTGGTGTCATCAATGAAGAAGTATGACAGTATGGTTGGAGAAAAGAGAATGAATGCATTTGCATAAGTAATAAAGAGGTCAAAGAGGCTTCAGAAGTTCAAATCATTGTTAGGATTTTAGCTGTTACTCCATTTTCCATCAGAATATACCATGCAGAACTGGGTGGGATAGAGTGTGGTCTGTGATGTGAACTGTGGTCTATGCTCGGTGGCAAGGCCCCAGGATGTGTATATCCATTGCGGGTGTAGTACCACACGGATGGGGAATGGTTGTGTGAGGTGTTGTTGGGGGTGTGGGCGGTGGGGAGCATGGGAATCCCTGTAGTTTCTGAGTAATATTTGGGTAATCTAGGCACCTTTATAAAATGTATACATATATATAACAAATAACATTTATGTAAACAAATGCACATATATGCATATGTATTTATATATCATTTTACAAATAAAAAAAATAATAAATCATAGATAGCCTTCTAGAGAAAAAAAAAGAATAAAAAAAAGAATTCACTTTTCAAGGCTCCTTTGTCACATTTAGATTTTTGATGCATTTTGCCAATGAACACTCAAGTAAAGGAAGATTTTGAAATGTTCTCTTGGCATGTGACCAAAACAAATAAGTTAAATTTGAGAGAATAAAAGTACCTTAATTT
>JAQZBX010001827.1:0-63728 GCA_029593785.1 Cabassous unicinctus | reverse complement strand
TGCAGCTCAGATTAACCTAGTAGGGGAGATGGTGTGAAAATATATCAGATTGTGGATATAGTTTGAAGGAAAACAAAATTTTTTTCTAATAGATTAAATACAAACTGCAATATTATCAATATTTTGGCTTCAATGTTTTTAGGCTGGGTAACTGGAAGCATGATGGATTTGTCTGGAGAAGGGTGCATGAATAGCATTTTTATGGGGGGTAAGAACAATGACTCATTAATTGTGAAGATGCCTGTTAGATACATAGAGGAAGATATCAAGTAATTAGTTGAATATAAAATCTGGAATTCAGGTGAGAGTTCTAGGGTAGAATCATAAATTTGAGAGGCATTAACCAAGAGAATACTCAATTTGAATTTGATAACTTGAAAGTATCATAAAGAAAGAAGCTGAATCTCTGAATTTTGGTTTCCTAAACACACTTGTCCAGAGGAATCTCAATTTATTTTAATTAAGGAGCGATAAATGTTTCCTTAACTTCACTTTCCTTTCAGGAATACTTACGCACAGAGGTGATTCCTAAAATACGAGAGAAAGAAGTTTCTCCCCTCTACCATCTTAACTTCATCACCACCTCTCCTCTTTACACTTCTTTTTACTTTAATCCCTAATCTTCCCCTTCCTCTAAATAGCAATGTTAAATTTGTGATCTGGTATGTTGCTTGTTGGTAGTTTAAGTCACAAACCAGGAAATTACTGCTTCATGGTCAATAATAGGACATTCACCTTGATGGTTTTACTGTAAAATATTGGCTTAAATTAAGTCTTCAATACTTTCATAGTGACAGTTTGAACATCAATCAGCACAGTTAACCCCAGCCATGCTAATCAAAGTCTCCCAAAGTGGCATTATATGATTTTCTCTGCCATAGTCCAGACTTCCATTGGAAGTCCAGACTTCTATAGGAAAACAATCTTCATCATTTTGTTCTCCATAGATGGACTTCTCCTGTTGCCCCAAATTATTAGTTTAAATGATTAGATTAAAATATTAATTTAATGAAATGCCATGAAAAATACAAATCAAGAATACAAAAATAGTTAACATAATCCCTGGTCATTCTCAGGAAGGAGTCTTTAAAGGAAATCCAATTGTCAGATGATGTTTCTTTTTCTTTTCTTTTTTTTTTTTTTAAGAGTTTATAACAAGTGTGACTTTATTATTTCTTAAAACTATCTTCCAAAGTATAATAGTATAATACAGAAAATACTACCTTAAATTTAGAATGAATCGTAAATCCTCTTGATGATAAAGGAAGAAAACCAGCATGCTTAAGGGGAGACCATTACATCAAATTCTGCCATGCAATAAAATTAACCTGACAGCTATGTACGCTTTCAATAATGGTTTTTCCATACTTACAGGAAAGATATCATGAAACTATAATCCAATAGGAACAGATCATTGTCTTTTCTACAGCAGTTTCAAAAGTTGTGATGGGCTAATTGTTCCATTCTATTAGAAACAGTGTGCAGTCTTGAGTACTACACCCATACATCCTGGACATTCTTGCAATAAAAGGCTTTTGTTTGTTTTACAAAATTGCCACAAATCAGAAAAAAAAAACGCATTTTTTCAAATCCCATGTTTTGATTGGAGTTTTAGAGGAATCAAGCTTTGCCAGAAAGAGTAAGAAGCTTTATAAGTGGTAAAGGTTCTATGATGTAGAAGGCCTTTGTGTACACCCCACTACTTTGATAATCAGGTTATTTTGTTTTAGAAGACCTATTCTATGCCCAACAAAAGTCAACTTGTTAACAGGACTCAGACCTAATGCACTGATTGCTTCCATCTTGTTAGTTACTTGCTTGATCCATGTTGGTTTCAACCAGGTCATATTTCACTCTTGTTTTGTTGTATTCCCTCAGTCTGAAATTTGTCATATAGAAGGTAACGCTCCAAGTCCTTTTTGGAAGTCTGTATTAGAGAGCAACACGCCACAGCAGACTTACCACTGACTACATTCCACAGGCTTCTCCAGTTCATACTCAACTCCCTTGGCCATTGCAACGAGAATGCCTTTTGATGACAGGTCTGGCCTGGAGTGGTGATAATAGACCTGTTCACTGACTGCATCTCTGACAGTCTTGACTACCAATGCAAGAAAGACCTACGTGACAATAGACATAAAGATTCTTCTCACCTCATGCATGCCTACTGAGGTCATCAATGCTCACCCTCGGCAGGCACATTAAATCACTCTCAAGGGAGTTCCCATGAGCACGAATCCAATTCTTACTTCCCTGGTCACCAACCATGCTCTCCAAACAATTATAAATGCAACAACATTCTTAAGACACAAAACATATTCTTTAACTCAGAAATGAGTAAGAAAACATGTACAATCTATAAATGTAAAGCAATAAATTCTAATCAAAGTTTCAGAAGAATTCTGTTAGTGTAACACCAATAAGCTCAAACTAACTTTCTTAAAAACATAATCGTTAGGATGTACTAGCTGACAGTCCAAAATTACCCATTTACATTCTTAGTGTACATTCCATTTAAACATTTCTAGAGCAAGTGTTCACTATAATGGACAAAAAACAGACATTATGTTTGGACACCCTTTTTCCAAGGAAATATGTTTAAACAGCTTTAACATGCAGAGCTATGGCTTCCAGGAAAGGTGGCAAATCAGTCCCTACAGATGAGCTACTTTCCTTTGAAGTTGCGCAGTTAGAGGACCCTAACATCAGTCTTGGGGGATCTCTAGAGTTCGGATGTGGAGGAGCTTTTCCACACAGGCAGCTAATCACCTTCGGAGTTTTGAGCTGCTCATCCTGCTCGGCCTCGCCCAGGTTCTGCAGCTCCCATTAGAGAACCGATGATCCGGCCTGTGTTCCTGGATTAGGCCTTGCCCTCCTTCTTCTGCTCCTCGACCTCCGCATCCTCCTCAGGAGCGCAGTGGTCTCACGGCCCTTCGGCAGGGCCCAACGGTGGGTGGCGGCTCCTCGAGGTGGACCAGCCCTCCTGCACCCCGACGGCATGCTAGACCCGCCCCCTGGCTCCATGCAGCTCAGGACGACCCTCGCCCGGGACCTCCCCACTCCCAGACCCCGCCGGAGGTCCCAAAGACTGGGTCCTGGTCCTCTGCTCACCTAGAACCCTGGAACCCGCCACCGGTCCCCACCCTACTATTGCACCAAGTCCTCCACTCAGCCGTGTCTGCACTGCGGAGCCCACCCAGAAGACTGAGATGTTTTCTTGATAAGGGTAGAATTTCAACAAGTGGCATTAGTGGGTATGGCCTCAAATAGCCATACACCAAAATATCCCTCCTAACACTGAAGTCCACCTGCCAGGAAAACTGGCATGGGAGCCCTACTTAACAATCAGTGAACTATTCTCTGCCTTAAGATTGCACACAATGCTTAATAATAAATATTGATTCCATGATATAATGTTCTATGCCAAATTTTTAAATATCTTCCCTTTATGTATGGATTAAAATTTTATCTTATATGATATTACAAAGCTCTTTTGCTTTGTGTATCAATCAATGACTTTTTCATTATATATGATCCCTTTTTTGAAGAGTTTATTATTATTATTATAACTCTCACAATATTATAAATTTTTTTACAAATTGGGCAGATTCCACTAATTTAAATTATACCCACCAAATGTAGAAAATGAATTTTTATGAATATTTAATCTTTAACATCAACAAATATATTAACACACAGAGAGAGATTATGCCTCAATACAATGAATATGTTTATTATGCCAAGAATTGCACTTATTTGAAAGAGAAGTTAGAAATTTTTCCTCTATCATATGCAGAGTTGGATGAAAGATCACATCTAAGGATGATTCAGTGGAACCAAGAATCAATTACAGGCTTTGAAAGCTGATATTTATGATTCTTTGAGATTATAAATAGTTTCTTGGAGTGACTTTTACAGAGTATTGAGCCAAAAGATATGATCTAGATTCAGTGGCATCAGGACTGATTGCCAACAAATGGATTAAACAATAACATGCCCAAATTATCACATTGGATGAAAGAGAGAAGGTAAAGCCAAACAAGAATATGTATAAAACATGGAGCTAAAGCCATAGACAAAATGGAATCTGGTTCACGAGCTTCAATGCAAAGAGTAGAAAGGGACTGGCTTTGGGTTTCCATAAATCTTCCTGCATTTGATGTTTTGTCACTCCATGGGATATCAGTTCAAACTAAAATGCTTACTTTTAAAATTTTACTTAGGGAAGATGAATTTCTGCATAATGATGAAAATATTTTCTCTTCTCTATCACTTAGAATTTATGAGTGAATTCTTCCACTCTGCTGCTTCAAATCACATTTTGCTGCACCATAGCTTTCTCATGGCATTTTTAAAAATATATATTTTATTTTTTAAAGGTATTTAGATTACATAAATGTTACATAAAAATATAGGGGATTCCCATCTGACCCGCTTCCTACACCTCTCACATTTTCCCACATTAAAACATATTTTATTAGGGTGGTACATTTGTTAAAATTGATGAAAACATTATAGAGCATTGCCACTAAGCATGGATTATAGTTTACATTTTAGTTTACACTCTCTCACGCACAGTTTTGTAGGTTATGGCAAGATATGTAATGGCCTGTACCTGTCATTGTAATTTCAATGAGTTTCCCAAGTCCCAAATGCCCCCATATTTCACCAGTATTTCACTCACCTTGCCCTCAAAACCTCTAGTGGCCATTGCCTCCATGTGAAAGATATAGTTTCTTCCATTGCTAGAATCACAGTAAGTCTATAGTAGAACATCAGCAAGTCTACTTCAGTCCATAGTTCATTCCCCATTCCTGAGGATTCTGGGATGGTGTTGCCCACTCCACCTCTAATTGAGATGAGACTTTGATCCCATGGGGCAAATATATGGGACTCTCTTGCTTGCAGTTGTAGACACTCTCAGTTCCTTGGGATGGTCGTTGTCCATCATAATCTCCTTGTTAGTTGTCCTAGGTGAGTCCAATGAATTGGAGAGTATGTGTTGCAATTCCGTTGAATTTCAGGGCCCAGCTGGCACATGGACAGCCCAGGGATTAAAGTCTCTTGGACATACACCTGCCAACTCCAGCACCAAATATAGTTTCAAATAAAAGGGAAAGGAGAGGTTTGTGTAGAGAAGTCACATCTGAGTCCAACTCGGTCACACTTGGGAGCACAGACTCCAAAGTAGGGCCACTGGCCAGACACTAAACTTCTGAGCTATCTGCCATTTCCATAGGTTCTGGGTGTCTCCATAGCCCTCAGGATCACCATTATTTGGGGGTAGTATCTACCTTGGCCACCTATGAGATCCTGCTGAGATATGCATAAGTGTTACCTCTCTGATGACATCCCGACTCACTTTGAAGTCTCTTTGCCATATACACTCATTTGTCTTTACCTTTCCCCCCTTTTATTCAAGGTTTTTTTCCAGTTGTATAACCAGCCAGTGCTTGGTAGTAATCTCTTGATACCAGGGAGGCTCATCACTGTGAGTCATGTCCCATGCTGGGGGGAAGGTAGTGCATTTATATGCTGAGTTTGGCTTAGAAAGAAGCCACATTTGAGCAATGAGGAGGCTCTCAGTAGGCAACTCTTAGACACTCTCCAACACTAGCCTAAGTTGCAAATTCAAAAGAAAAAGACCCACAAGCATAGTCATCAACATTAAGGGCCCAAACAAAGGGCCATCTTTCTTCCCTAGTCATTGCCCTGCACTTGGGGGATTTTTGCTGTGACATTAGGGAATGTGGCAGAGGTCCCCAGGATGGGAATTCAATAATCTTTCAGTTGTTGTGTGAATCTCTATCCACTGTGACAATGCTCCATTAACATTTGAACATATTTATATACCTTATATGTATGTCCAGGTGAACTTACTCCCATTTGTCCCCCATCACTGACATCCCACCCCATTGATCTTCCCCTGCCATAGTTGCAATCCTTCTGTGATCCAAAACCTCTTCAAAAATGAGGCCAAGAATATTGCCAAATTTGATTAATAGGAAAATGAAATAATAATAATAGGTTTAAACATAAGAAATAAAGTATAGAATAATTTAGATAAAATAAAACTTAAATAAAGTAAAAAAGATTGGGGTATTCAAAAATGAAAAACATTAAAAAATAAAATAAAATAAAATAATTTTTGATGCTTTTCTTTTCATCACTGTAATATCAGTTGTCCTGTATGTACAGTGGCATTTTCTTGCATTTCTTCCCCAGTGTGTCAGGATGGCCCAGTGGTCTAAGGTGCCAGACTCTCATGACATTTTTAACTTCTGCATTCCTTAGAGTATAAATCAAAGGATTGAGCAAGGGCATACCAATAGTGTATAGCAATGCCACCATCTTGTCCACTGGAAACGTGTATATGAATATACATGGAACAAAGAATAGGGTGACCATGGTTATGTGAGAGGTACAGGTGGAGAGGGCTTTTGTTATTCTTTCTCTACTCTGGTTACTCAGAGAATGTGCAATTAAAATATAGAAATTATTAGGATTATGAACTTCACCATGCATATGGCTCAACTATTAAAGACTATGAGTAGATTTATGACATAAGTGTCCATACAGGTAAATTTTAAGAGGTTGCAGATTACAGAAACAGTGGTCAATAACATTAGGGCCACAGAAGGGTAATTTCAAAGCCAAGATAATCTATGCTAAAGAATGAATATGAGATCCCACCCAGGCCAGATTCACCAACACACCACAGATATGTCTGCTTATGATGGTTGTATATCACAGTGGCTTACAAATGGCCACATAGTGATCAAAGGATATGACGGTGAAGACCAAGGTCTCCATGCACCCAAAGAGGTGAAATGCAAAGATCTTGGTCAGATGCTCATTGTAGGAGACGACTTTCTTTTCCAGTACAGCATCTGTAATCAAACTTAGCACTGTGGTTGTGGAGAAACAGGCATCAGAAAAGTATAAGTAGAAAAGGAAGAAATACATGGGACTCTCAAGAATCTGACTGTATCTGATGGTCATCACAATAAGTAAATACACTACCAGAGTTGAAAGATAAATAAGAAGACTACAGACACTGTTTCCTCCTTTAGAACATCCTTGCATGCACCCAAACAATATGAACTCATTCACAGTGCTATTCAGATCCATGGTACGGTTGCCCTAGAATGGCACAGTTGAGAAATGGTTTATCTGCAAAGAAAATAGAGAAAGTTATGATTTGGCAAAAGCAGTGTACTTGGACTCTGCATTACTACTTTATAGTTCTAATTTCATGAGCACTATACTACAGTAGTTCTAAAAGTTTATCATGCATTATAATTATATGGATACTTAAAATAAATGCTGATGCCTATGCTTTTACCATGGAGACTTACTGGGTAGAACCAAAATTTTTTCATCAAGAACAAAATCATGCAAGTGGTGGATTCTAAGGCCAAGGTCTGAGAATTGCTGACTTTGATGTTGACCATTTTCTTCACATGAAAATTTGAGATTCTAATAGATACTTAACTTGTATTTATATGTATATGATATATAAGTGCACAGATACTGCTCAATAACTGAAAAACAATATTCTTGTGTAATTCAAAAACATTAAATTTGGAGATTCCCTCTTGAGACAAGTATTTCTTGATTTGGTTGCCAGTTTGCATTCATTAATCTTAACCTCTTAGTATTTTGGATGGGTTAGTCTTTAAAGAAATAGTATTTATTTAACTTTTGGCTCAATATAACCATAATTTTACCTTAATTGTCCTTCAGAAGACATGAGATGTTTAAATAAATTACTGAACTTGCATTATTGAGGTAAGTTTCTATGTACATGATATGATTCATTATTTATGTTAGTTGCATAGTATTTAGTTTCACATCTTATGGATCCAACCTGATGTACCACTTCTTATATTTATGTAATAAGAATAATATCTTTACTCATATATGATTTTCCTACCCTTATCTTTCAGAGGTTTCGTTTTTGTCTAATTTTTGTTTCTTTTAAAAATACCTTAAAAATACATTTCAGAATTACTTTATCTTTTTGTTGTTCTACTCTAGGTTCACATACATTTAAATCTATAAAATGAAATCATACTTTAATATTATACATTCTGATTTTCATTTTGGATGCTTAAAAGCCTTTATCCATATGACTAAAGGGCATCCATAATGCAATTGTACATTTTAGTAGTAGTAAATTCACATAGAAAAAATGTATTAATAGCAAATATTAAACTTAATTGTTTTTTATTTATTTAAGTGGTTTTCAAAATATTACCCATAAAATACTTTTGAATGAATCTGTTCACATTTGTAGACTTTTCCTTATTTTTAATAATTTCATCAAAATGAACACATGGAATTACTGTGTCAGTAATAGGAATATTTAGTACTTGTAGGTAGCTTTTCAAATATCTTTCCAACTTTGTTTTATCAGTATTTATTAGAAGTATTTTTAATATCTAATATAAAAGCAATATATTTACACACTAAAATATACAAAGTTTACAGTATATTTGAGGTTGAGAAATAAAGTGTCCATAAAAATTCATGATTTCCCAATCCCACTATCCAGAGCTAAATGTCAGCTTCTTATATAATGTTTTAGTTTTTCAAACTTATACATTTTAGGTACACATTAGATCATTACTTTCACTGCTTTAAAAATACAAGAATATGGTTAAGTTTTCTAATGGATATCAAACATCATTTTTGTTCAATTAACAGAATGCAAATAATGGCATAAATTTGCTTGATTACCAGTGATAGAATAATATTTTTCTCTCTATGTTTTCCCTCTTATATTTTATATGTTTTGAATTATTCCTATATTTTTCAATTAATTTTCAGTATATTTACATTTTGGGGACTTTCCTTTTATTATTAATTTTTATACAGTCAAATTTATCGAAATATTTTCCCTTTTCCATTTAGTTTAATCTTTCAATTAGGGAAGAGAACATCTTTGGTCCAACTTTATTATTTCTATACATTTAAATATTAATCTCAAATGATCTGAAATTTATTTTAATATGAGTTATTATATACTCTCCCCTTTTCTAACTAATCAGTCAATAAACACCATCAAGTCAATTAACATATATGTATTAAAAAACTACCCAGTTCTGAGGTAGCTATAGTGGAAATATGTTCTCAAACTCTTTACAATCAAACTGACAGGGTAGCATAACTCTATATAAGATCATTAATAACAAGAATTCCACATGACTGTATGTGGTAATACCAAATGAATTGTGGTCCCCAAAATTGAGGTTCCTAGGCAATGAATTAATTGATAAGCTATGGTTCAAAAGTGAGAAAGAAGTGGAATTACAGTTTTAAATGCATGAAACTGAAGTTTCCAACAAAATTCTCTGGATCTCAGGTGTTCAAGGACCTAAATCTGAGTTTTGTTGATGAGACTATTTCAAAATGATTAACACAAATTTTCCATTTACCCTAATAAAGTTACATAATTTAAATAAAACTTGAAGATTTTTGAAATACAGCTGAAATAATATTAGCTAAGTGTGATGACATTAGTTATATTTTGATAACTAGTTCTGAATGACATTTCCAGTTTACTGATAAATACAAAAGAGAAAAATGACTTATTACCTAATTTACATATATTATTTTCCTACTTGATGTTAAAAACAAAAAAGGGTGCCCTTGGCTGTGAGAAGCATTAGGAGAAAAATGTGAGTAAAAGATTATAAGAAGGGGAGAAGCACTCATTGCTTCATGTAAACATAGAGATGACCTTGGTAAAAACTACATTCATTAAATGTGAAAGTTTTGAGAGGTAAATTTGTGGGTAGATAATGGGCAGCCATGAATGCCAGTCATTAACACTATTTTGTTTTGTTCTAAATTAGCAGAAGATATTTGAAGATATGGTCATAAGAATCCACACTTAACAAGATCAATGCATTGGCTCAGACAAAAAAGTGCTCAGAGTTTTTAACATAGTTCCTAACACTCATTAACTCTTCTATATATTTGACTGGGTTTTGGGTGCATCCCAGTTTTGAAGCATGCTATTTTCTCTTACTTAATATTAATTTTTCTTTTACTTATTGACCATTTAAACAGTTAAAATTATTTCTTGTCCCAAAAGTCTCTGACAAATAAAAATCTATCTCTAAGCCTTAGGGGCCTATTTTACTATAAGCTCCATAAATAAGTATTTAATTGAATGAGATCATCTGAATTACATATTATTCTAGTATTATGACCTTGTACTTTAAACTGGTTTGAATTTTTATTTCATTTGTTGTGCATATTTTCTTTTGAGGTAAATCTGGCAATTTTCCTATTCACTTTAAGGTACAAAGTTTGATCTGTGATACAGAGATTTGCCAAGTTCAATTGGACTAGAATTCGGACAGAATGTTGCTAGATGTCTTCTCTGTGTAGAGTACACCATTCTTGTCATAATACATCAAATCACAAATATCCATGTAAATTGTCTGCTTGAAAAAAGAATTTGCTGACAAATGATACCTTATGTTCCTGTACTTATCTCAACCTCAAATTTTGTAAACCTCATTCTCAGATGAACTTCAGAGAAAAAAACTAGATACATAATGAATAATAATGAAGGGAAGAAAGGACAGAAACTGAATGAAGTCAGAGAAAGTGAGAGTAGAGTGTTGTTGCACAGACAGCAGGGAAAGAAGGGCCAGGAAATAGGATACTGAAAGACATATAGCGAGGAAGTTTGTAAAGATGTTAGGAAGGGTCCTTAGATCAAAATATCATTACAGATGTCATCTTCTTTGCCCCTGACCCCTGCACTATTACTTGCCCCAGAATCAGAAAGGTTATGAGGTTGTGTGTCATTGGCAAGTGTTGCCAGATGTTTTAAATAACCAAGACAATTGTGACATGCAGCCCTCTCTGATACTATCACTCAGAAACAGCACCACAAACTTAAGCTCTTCAAATGAGGAGACCCAAGGAACAGAAAATTTTCTAGACTGACCTCAACAACATGGTGTAGTTACTCTCCCCTTGCAGGTAAAGAGAGGTTTTTGAGAAGTACCTTAGCATTGCAATGAAGCCAGGGAAAGCTTATGAACCCTGGGCCACAATAACTCTTCAGTTTAAAGTACTCTCTTCTCCTCCATCATTTATTTTATTTTATTTTTTTAAAAGATACTTAGATTACATAAATGTTACACAAAAAAATATAGGGATTCCCATAAGCCCCATCTCCACATCTCCCACAACCTTCCACATAAAAATCCTTCATTAGTGAGGCACATCACCTGAAACAGATAAACACATACAGGGGATTTGCCATTAAGCGTGGACCACAGTTCACATTGTAGACCACACTCTATCCCCCACATTTCTGCATGTTATATGATGAAATAAAATGGCTTATATCTGTCATTGTAATGTCACTCAGGACAAGTCCTGAAAAAGCCCCTGTATTACAAGTGCTTTTCCCTCTCCCTGCCCCAGAGCATCCAGTGGCCACATGCTCCACATTTATTTTATAATTTCTTCCATTGCTTGAATCACAATATGTCTGTAATAGAATACCAGTAAGTCCATTCTAGTCCGTAGCTCTTCCCACAATCCTGAGAAGTCTGGGATGGTGATGTCCACTCCTCCTGCAATTGAGAGGGGGCTTATATCCCATGGATAAGATGGATGGGGCTATCTTGCCTGCAGCTGAGGACCCTCTTTGTTCCCTGGAATGGCCCTTGTCCATTTTCATCTCCCTGCCAGGTGTCCAGGGTGAGACCATTGAGCTGTAGAGTAGGAGTTGCAGCTCCACTGATATTCTGGGCCTAACTGGCACATGGACAGCCCAAAGACTGCAGTCTCTGGATGTACACCTACAAAACTCCAGCACCACATATAGGTTTGAATAGAAGGGACAGATGAACCGTGTGCAGGGAAGACATATTTGAGTCCAACTCTGTCACTCTCAGGAGCACAAACTCCAAAGTAGGGCCCACTGGCAAGGCACCAAACTCCAGAGCAATCCGCCCTGACATAGGACCTGGGTGTCTCCAGAGACCTCAGGAGCCCCTGTATTTGGGTGATATCCACTTTGGAAATCTATGAGGACCTACAGATATTTGCAAAAGCGTTACCTCTGGGATGACCCTCTGATTCACTTTGAAGTCTCTTAGCCATATGAACTCATTTGTCTTTACCTTTTCCCGCTATTATTTGAGGTTTTTTTTCCAGTCGCATTGCCAGTTGGCACTTGGTAGTAATCCCTCAGTGCCAGGGAGGCTTATCCCTGGGAGTCATGTTCCATACCTTTAAGAAGGTAATGCATTCATAAACTGAGTTTGGCTTAGACAGAGTCCACATTTGAGCAACAAGGAGGCTCTCAGGAGGCAACCATTAGGCAACCCATAACAATAGCCTAAGTTTCAATTTCAAGAGCAAAGACTCATAAGCTAGTCATCAATAACAAGGGCCCAACAGTGGATTATCCTCCTTTGCCAGACACTGCCCCTGCACTTGGGGGAAGGTTGCTGCTCTCTTAGAGAAAGTGGCAGAGCTCTCCAGGATGGGAGTTCAGTATTCTCTCATTTATTGAGTGATTCTCCACCCCACTGTGACAATGCCCTGTGACCATTTGAAAAATTTTATATACCTTATAATATGTTCAGGTGAACTTCCTCCCATGGACCCCCATCCCTGACACCCCCCCACCAATGATCCTCTATCACCCCAGTTGTAACCCTTCTGTGATCCAAACTTCTTTAAAGATGAAGCCAGTACAATAGCCAAATACAATTAATAGGAAAATGAAATAATAATGAGAAGTTTAAATGTAAGAGATAAAATACATGAAAACTTAAAAAAACTAAAAATTAAATTAAATTAAAAGATTGGGATATTTAAAAAACTAAAAATATAAAAAATTAAAAATTTTTTTTGACATTTTGCCTTTTATCACTGCAATACCTGATGTCCAGTCTGTGCCATGGCACCTTCCCCTTCTCATTCCCCAGTGTCTCACTATTTTTCATTTTGGTTTCAAAGAAGTTTTAGGTCACAGCAAAGTCACACAGAGAATAAAAGAGACTCTCATATACCCACCCTCCTCCCCCCTTTCTCACCCCATATTAATACTTTTTTATATGTGGATGGTAGCATAGTTATAACTGATATATAAATAATGAAACATAGCTACTAAACATTGTCAATTGTTTACAGTATGATTTACATTTCAGACCATACACTTTTATGAATTTTGATGATATTTACCATGTCCTGTGTCCATCACTGTAAGGTAATGAAGAACATTTCCACTGACCATTAAATACCCCTGTTTGATCTATTCTGCTCCTCCCTCCCCATACCCCTGGGTCCCACAATCACCCCCTGGTTTGACTCGTTGAATGACAAGATTCAGAATTATATACAACAAGAGGTTTGACACACTGGTTTGTCCTCCCCTATATAGGAACTGCCCTTGCTCTTGAAAGACCCCCGCCAGTCTATTTCTGAATGAATTGGTCCTTCCAAAGATGGGAGTCCAACTCCTTCCCACTCATTATGTGGGTCTCCACCCACTGATACAACAGATTATGACAGAATGAATACTCACACACTCTCTAGAAGCCTACTCCAGGTGCACCCTGTCCCAAATGCCCCCACAACCAACACCCTAAACCAGTAACCCTTTCTTGTCATATTGCCATAAGAGCATTCCCACCTCTGTACTTTCAACCTCATACCCACAAATCCCAACTGTTCCCCTGGTCCTTCTCCTAACTCTCCCCGAGAATCTTGGGTATTCTAAACCACCCTTTGCAATATACCCACCTGTCACCCCTGCATCACCCAACCCAATAATATCATTACCCTCCTGTCCTATCCATTCAATACGCAAACACACTCTATCAATTTGCCATAGATTACGTCCGTATTGGTGATGGCTCACAACCTTCTCTTCTTTTTCTCTTTCTTGTAAACCTATCTTTCAGGCAATAGCTCTCTGAGGCTGCTCAATTTCCTTAATTCATATCAGTGAGGTCCTGTACTGTTCATCCTTCAATGCCTGGCTTGCTTCACTCAACACAAGTTCTTCAATATTCATCCATATTATCCTGTGTGTTAGCGCTTTATTCCTTCTTACAGCTGAGTAATATTCCATTGTATGTATGTACCATATTTTGTTTATCCATTCATCTGTTGATGGGCATCTGACTTGATTCCAATTTTGGGCAATAGTGAACAATGCCGCTATGAACATTGGTGTGCATATATCTGCTTGCGTCTTTGCTTTCAAATCTTCTGGGTATTTACCCAGCAGTGGAGTCACTGAATCATGCAGAATATCTGTATTTAGCTTTTTGAGTAACCGCCAAACTGTCCTCCACAGAGGCTGAAACATTGCACAATCCCACCAGCAGTGGATGAGTATTCCCATTCCTCCACTTCCTCTCCAACACTTATAGTCTGCAATTTTCTTTTAATAGCTGCCATTCAAATTGGTGTAAGATGGTATCTCATTGTAGTTTGAATTTGCATTTCCCTAATAGCTAGCGATGTCGAGCATCTTTTCATGTGCTTTTTAGCCATTTGTATTTCTTCCTTGGAGAAGTGTATTTTCAGGTCACTTGTCTATTTTTTATGGGTTGTGTGTCTTTTTGTTTTTGAGGTGTAGTATTTCTTTATATATGCAGGATATTAGGCTCCTATCAGATATATGTTTGCCAAACACTTTCTCCTATTAGGTAGGCTGCCTTTTTATTTACTTGATAACGTCCTTTGAGGTTAAAAATTTTTAATTTTGGAGAGATCTCATTTGTTTATTTTTTCTTTTGCTGCTCATTTTGGGTGTGAAGTTTATGAAACCATTTCCTGTTACAAGGTCCTGTAGATTCTTCCCTACATTGTCTTCCAATGTCTTTATGTTCTTGGCTCTTATACTTAGATCTTTGATCCATCTTGAGTTAACTTTTGTATAGCATGTGAGATTGTGTTCCTCTCTCATTCTTTTGGATATGGATATCCAGTTCTCTAAGCATCACTTGTTGAAGAGGCCATTCTCTCCCAACTGAGGGAGTTTGGTGACCTTGTTGAATATCAGATGACTGTATATGCAAGGATCTATATCAGAACTCTCAATTTGGTTCTATTGGACAGTATCTTTGTGCCAATACCATGCAGTTTTGTCTGCTGTAGCTTTGCAGTATGTTTTAAAGTCAGGTAGTGTGATACCTCCAAATTCATTTTTCTTTTTCAACATGTCTTAGTTGATTCGAGTCCTTACCCTTTGAAATAAGTTTTGGAGTTAGTTTTTGCAATTCATCTGTAGATTAGTTTGGGTACTATAGATATCTTGATGATGTTTAGTCTTCCTATCCATGAACAGGGAATATTCTTCCATTTATTTAAGTCTTCTTTGATTTCCTTTAACAGTGTTGTATAGTTTTCTTTATATAAGTCCTTTACATCTTTAGTTAAATTTATTCCTGGTATATGATTCTTTTAGCTACTATTGTAAAAGGTATTTTTTTTTCTGATTTCCTCCTCAGATTGCTCACATTGGTGTACAGAAATGATACTGTTTTTTGAGCATTGATCTTATAGCCTGTGACTTTACTGAACTCCTTTAAAAGTTCTAGAAGCTTTGTTGTAGATTTCTCAGGGCTTTTTATGTCTAGGATCTTGTAGCCTGCAAATAATGAAATTTTTACTTCTTCTTTTCCAATTTGGATGCCTTTATATCTTTTTCTTGCCTCAGTGCTTGAGCAAGTACTTCTAAGACAATGTTAAATAGGAGTGATGGTAGTGGGCATCCTTATCTTGTTCCCTATCTCAGAGGAGCAGCTTTTAGGATTTCACCATTGAAGATGATGTTAGCTTTGGGTTTTTCATATATATCCTTCATTGTGTTCAGAAAGTTTCCTTCAATTCCTATCTTTGGCAGTGTTTTTATCAGGAAAGAGTGCTGTATTTTGTCGAATGATTTTTCTGCATCTGTAGAGATGATCATGTGATTTTTTTCTTTCAATCTGTTTATGTGGTGTATTACATTGGTTGATTTTCTTATGTTGAACCATCCTTGCATACCCAGAATGAAACCCACTTGGTTATGGTGAATAATTCTTTTGATATGTTGTTGAATGCGATTAGCAGGTATTTTGAGGATTTTTAGCATCTAGTTTTATTAGAAAGATTGGTCTTTACTTTTCCTTTCTCGTGATATCTTTTTTTGGCTTTGGTATTAGGGTAATGTTGGTATCATAGAATGAGTCAGGCAATATTCCTTCTACTTCTTTTGAAGAGCTTAAGCAGGATTGGTGTTAGCTCCCTTTGGGATGTTTGGTAGAATTCACCTGTGAAGCCATCTGGACCTGGGCTCCTCCTACTTGGGAGGTTTTTGATGACTGAGACAATGTCTTTACTTATAATTGGATTGTTGAATTCATCAATTTTTTCTTTCATTGACATAGGCTGCTTGTGAGTTTCTAGGAATTTGTCCATTTCCTCTAAATTATCATTCTTGTTGGCATATAATTTTTCAAAATATCCTTTTCTGATACTCTTCATTGCTGTGGGATCAGTGGTGATATCCCCTTCTTCATTCTTTATTTTTTTTGTATTTGCGTCTGCTCTCTCTTTTTCTTTGTTAGTCTGGCTAAGGGTTTGTCAATTTTATTGATCTTCTCGAAGAACCAGGTTTTGGTTTTATTTTTTCTAGTGCTTTCTTATTTTCTATTTCATTTAGTTCTGCTCTAATCTTTGTTATTTCCTTCTTTCTACTTCATTTTGTGTTAGTTTGTTGTTGTATTTCCAATTCCTCCAGGTGTGCAGTTAGATTTTCAATTTTAGCTCTTCTTTTTTAATATATGCATATATGGCTGTGAATTTCCCTCTGAGTACAGCTTTGGATGCTTCCAATAGGTTTTTATAGGTTTTGTTGTAATTTTCATTCATTTCAAAGTAGTTACTGATTTCTTTTGAGATTTCCTCCTTGACCCACTGTTTGTTTAAGAGTGTCTTGTTTAACTTTCATATCTTTGTGTCTAATCTGGTTCTCTGGCCCTTATTGATTTCCAATTTCATTCCATTGTGGTCAGAGAAATTACTTTGTTTAATCTCAATCTTTCTGAATTCATTGAGAGTTGTTCTGTGGCCTAGCATGTGATCTGTCTTGGAGTATGATCCATTTGCCCTCGAGAAGAATGTATATCCCATGGTATTTGGGTGTAGCATTCTGTATATGTCTATTAGGTCCAGCTCCTCTAAGATATTATTCAGTGTCTTTGTTTCTTTTTGCTTCTGTGTCTAGATGTTCTCTTTAATGGTGATAATGGTTTATTAAAGTCCCCCACTATAATTGTGGAGGCATTTAGGCCTCCACTTAGTTTTTCCAGTGCTTACCTCATGTATTTTGATGTGCCCTGATTAGGTGCATAAATGTTTATGATTGTTATTTCTTTTTGAAAGATTACACTTTTCACTAATATATAGTGTCTATATTTGCCTCTAACAATAGTTTGTATTTAAAGTCTATTTTGTCTGATAATAGTATAGCTACTCTGGCCCTTTTTTTGTTATTGTTTGCTTGTAAAATTATTTTCCAGCCATTCACTTTCAGCCTCCTTGAATCCCTTGGTCTAAGGTGGGTTTCTTGTAGACAACATACAGATGGGTCATATTTCCATATTCATTCTGCCAATCTGTGTCTCTTTACTTGTGTGTTAATCCATTAACATTCAGTGTTATTACGCTCAATGAATTTCTTACATCAACCATATTTTCTTTGGGTTTATGTATGTCGTATGTTGCTTTTATTTCTCTTTTTGTCTTTTTAGTTGTTCTTAAACTCTTCTCCAACTCTCTCTCTCTCCTGTTTTTTTCCTTTCAAACTGTCAAACTTCCCTTAGCATTTCTTGAAGGGCAGTTTTCTTATTGGCATACTCTCCTCATTTTTGTTTATCTGTAAATATTTTGAACTCTCCATCATTTTTGAATGGCAGCATTGCTTGATAGAGAATTCGTGGCTGGAAGTTTATTTCTTTTAGTATGTTATCTAAGTCATACAACTGCCTTCTTGCCTCTATGGTTTCAAGTGAGAAATCAGCCCTTAATCTTGTTGAGCTTACCTTTTATGTGATGGTTCTTTTTTCTCTTGCTGCCTTGAGAATTTCTTCTTAGTTTTGAACATTGGACATTTTGACAAGTATATGTCTTGGAGTAGGCCTGTTAGGATTTATATTTTGGGGGGTGCACTGTGCTTCCTGGACATATACGTCCATCTCCCTCAAAAGGGTTGGAAGTTTTAAGCCATCATTTTCTTCAACACTCCTTCTGTTCCCTTTCCCTTCTCTTCTCCCTCTGGGATGCCTATAATGTGTATGTTTGTGCATTTTGTGTTGTCAGTTAAAACCCTAAGTCCCTGCTGGATTTTTTCTATTTCTTTATCGCTCTCTTCTACTATCTGTTTTATTTCAGATGTATTGTCTTCCACATCACTAATTCTTTCTTCTGCCTCTTCAAATCTGCTTTTATGTGAATCCAGCATCTTTTTTATTTCTTGGATTGTGCCATTGATCACCATCATATCAGTTATATTTTTATGTGTCTTTACAATTTCTTCAGTATGTTCTCCCAGTGTCGTCTTAATATCTTTAATCTCTTCCTTCACTTCATTAAGTTGGTCCATGATATTTGTTTGGACAGCTTTGATTAGTTGTTCAAAGTTTTGCATCTCTTCCTGGCTTTTAGTTTGTTCATTGGAATGGTCCACGTCTTCCTGTTTCTCAGTATGGTTTGTAGTTTTTTGTTGCCCTCTGATCATCATTTTATCTTGATGGGTTTATTCAGATGCTTAGCTTCTCTCTCTGCTCTAGAGTTTTATTTAGCTTGTGGTTTTGTGTGTGTGTGTTAAGTTTTCTCTTTCACACTTTGTTCTTCTTGTTCTATTTCCTTGCTGTTTTCTATGTTCCCTCTAAGGAAAAAAATTAGGGCCAGAGAAATCAGAAGAGGTTAGATAGGAAAAAAGGTAATAGTAGTAATAATAAAAGTTGGAAGATGGTCCGTATAACACTTAGTAAAATGAATATTTAACTCATGTAAGCAGTGCAGAATAATAGGGGGAAAAAATTGGAGTACCCTCAATGGAATGGGAAAGCAAATAGAGAAAAATATATAAAATGATTTAAAAGGCCAGAATGATGAGGAGAGAGGGAAAGAGTCAAGAAAGGGCTGAAAGGAAAAAGTTAATAAAAAAATGAAAACAGAATAGACAAGATTGAAATTGAAACCAGTAAAGTTGAGGACAAATGTAAAAAGGTGCAATGTCAGAACCACAACAGAAAGCAAAAGATAGAAAAATGAAGGAAGGAAAAGAAAGCATTGGTAGACAAAATCAATATCCACAGAAAATGGGAAATCAAGGAAGAAGAAGCACAGTAAAGAAGAAAGAAACTAGCAGCACCTAATCTAAAAAAAAAAAAAAGGATGGGGGAGGAAAGAGTAAAGAAAAGCAAGAAACAAACAAACACAGAAGCAAGCTTTCAAACAAAGGTAAGGAAGAACAGCATTCCTTCTTGGGCCCTTGGGGAGCCTCTCAGTCTGCCTGTGTTCATCAATCAATTACCCTGCACGCTTCTTTCTATAGGTTTTGAGGCAAGTAAACTAAGTTAATTTTTTTTAAGCAACCCTTTTTTTTTTTTTTTTTTAGAAATAAGGGACCCAAAAGGAGTTAGTACAAAAATAATGTCTATGTTTTCCCTGTCCTACGTTACCAGCTGGATGTTAGCTATCCTGGTTAATCATTACTCTTAGAGGAGCCAGGAATCAAACTAGGTACATCATATATTCAAGGCAGAAATACCTCCACTGATCTAACTTACTAATCGGGTCAGTTACTTTCCCCTGGGATGGTTTTACTCTCCTGTGGCAGCAGGATTCAACAGGCTGTATGAGCAGATCTCCCCTCCCCTCTCCTGGTCAGGTTGAGCTCCTTTTTGAAATTCAAATGAAACCCTGATGACTGAATTCACCTCACTGAAATGGTTTACATGCATCTTCTAGAACCCTTTCCTCCCAGGGGACCCTAAATAGGCTTGTGGAAATTTATTTAGCACTACCCACTGCCTGATTCCCTTAGGGGAGTTGAAATTCTGATAGTCCTCAGTGTGGAGCTATTAAATTGGCTGGATCTGCCCTCTCTCAATCCAAGCCTCTGTATCCCAGGGTGGTTAGGTAAATAAGGCTTCCTCAGCAGATTTGCCTCTCCCCTCAACCTGGTGTCACTTTAAGCCAGCTGGTGTGCTCCCCAAAGCTCTAAGGGGGTCAAGACAACCAAGTTCACCACACTGAAGTGATTTACAAGCCTCTTCTAGACCACCCCCTTCCTCCCAAGGGACCCTAAATAGGCTTGTGGAAACATTAAGCACTTCCCACTGCCTGACTCCCTTAAGGGAGTTGAAATTCTGAGAAGTCCTCAGTGCGGAACTATAAAATTGGCTGAGTCTGCCCTTTCTCAGGGCAAGCCTCTGTATCCCAGGGAAGTTACCTAAATGAAGCTTTCTCAGCAGATTCACTTCTCCCCTCATCCTGGTGCCACTTCAAACCAGCTGCAGTGCTCCGAAAAGTTCTAAGGGGGTCCAGGCCACCAAACCCACAGAAAGGAAACCCCTCTCTACCCTTTGCCTGAACCCTCCCACTCTTGCAGAATGGTCCCTCTTGCTGAGTTGCCAGTAGGAGGCAGGGCTCACCCTAGCCCTTTGCCCTGAAGGTGGGGCTTAGCTGCCCACATCCATGATTTCCAGCTCAGGGCTAAAAACTCACAGTTTTATCACTCCATGGGCTCCCAGAACAGCTTACTTGGGCAGGATCCTGTCCCCAATCAGCTGTCTTTTGCAAGAGAGATGGTGAGTGCCCTTTTAAATGAATGCCATCTTGACTCTCCATCATTTTGAATGGGACAAACTGAATATAGAGTCCATGTGATCAGTCTTGAGGCAATGGGAAGAAAATATTTCACAGAGACTAAAAAATGTACCTTTTAAAAGCAAATAGATTACTTCTATAAAAATATATTATTCATAGCTTCATCTTTAATTTACTTAGAGGTGAATCATATGAAGTCTTGATAAAGCATCACCCTTCATTGTGATTTAACAAAGCTTTCTAACACAGGAATTTGGGGGGGGAAGGGAGATCATTGAGAGAGGGGACCTGCTGTGCCCACACTTCACACAGTTCCTCCTAGAAACTTGGGTTAAAGAAAACAACAGGGTCTACAGCACAGGAAGGGGCATATGAAAAAAAACCAGAAGTTTCTCAATATGGTTCCTGAAAACATTTTTTTGGAAGAAACTATTCCCTTGCTCTTAAAGGGAAGTGCCTCTGAGGTCAGCTCTCTTCCTGGTTTCTCCATTATAGAAGCATGAGTCAAATGTATCCAATCTACACTGGATATTTATAGCAATCCCACAAAAGATTTCCATGCCTAATTCAAGCTTTCAGCATAATCAGCTCTAAGGAAATCCTTACTCCCCACCTAGTCCCAAAGGATTGCTCAATGAGCTACCCAGCTCAGATAGTCCAAGGGCAAAAGCAAACCAAGAGGTCAATTAATTAAACTGCAACACTTTTTGAATTGCAGGTGATGAAACACCATTCCCTTCTCCATATGATTTGTTTAAACACATCTCTTCTAGAGACAGGAAGTCTTTGAAGTCAGTTAAAGTTGCACATAGATGAAACATATGGGAGTCCTGGCCTCACAATTTAACTGCTGCATGAACTTAAGCCTCTTCACCTCTTCGATTTTCAATTTGTTGATTGCAAAAAGTAACTAGTAATTATAATTTATTTAAAAATACTTAATGTTAATATCTCACTATTCTGTTCTCATTTGTACTTTTAATCCAGCATAAAATGTAAGACAAGTAAGAGATGTAAAAGGTAAAAGAATTTTTGTATACTTGTCCTTTGTATTTTCCTTTAATTTTTAAAGACATGCATGAGAGTATATCAACTTACACAAAAGAGTATTTTTGCTTTTAAATGCAGTTGCAAGCTGTTCAAGATGGGACAGATTACCTTACAAAATGTCTCTCTTACCTGGGAGACTATATTACTACCCACTACTCTGATCTAAGAATTAAATGCCTTGCACATCATACCTGCTATGTACCTTCAAGGATAATAAAGTGAAGTCTGCATGGGGTGGGAGACAAAATAGGGATGGGAGAAAGGCATGAATAGATTTCCCAGTTTTTGCACTTTTAATGAATGGCCTAGTGGCAACCAGTAATACCATATGTCTCAGCAAACTTTTTTTAAAAATTATGCCCCAAGACCTGAACTTTTTTCTTAAATATGCACCGGAAGAATTGTGAGGAAGGATTTTTGTAAGTCACTTACAATCTTTGAGCTTGAGCTTCCTCAATAATTAAATGGAAATAAGAAGGCTTAGCTTTAAAATAAGTTTCTCTTTTTTAGAGAAATACTAAATAACATATGAAATAACATATGAAAAGAAAGATTCCCTGGCTCAGAGAAAGTACAAAAGGAATATTTAAATATTTTTATTAATCCTCCTTAAATATGTGGAATTGAGCCCAAGAGAAGGAAAATGCCTCACTCAAGTTCACACAGCTAATTAGTAATACAACTAAGCTTAATATCCAAACTATTAATTACAAGTCTAAAGCTCTTTTCTTTCAAAAAAGATAGTACATTAATGTCTTAAGCTTCTTTAATATGGGAAATAAGACAGGCAGTGAATGGATCTCCACATGAAATCTTCCAGTCAAAGAATCCTAAGCTAACTCTCAGCTCTAGGGGAATGAACAAGCTTCCCACTTATGTTTCAGAAACTTTTTGAGAGGGTAGTTTTGCAGGAGATTATTGAATTTCCCAAAGTGAAGAAGCTGAGTCAATGATTCTTAGAGGCTTCTTCAAGGTCAGAAATGAATTGGCTGGATTCTCATGAAATATAAATATTCATTGTAAATAGGATGAGTGGATTACCAAACTGGGCTCCAGGTTCTGGCAAAGCAATGCCAGGGTTTTATTCAATGCAGTTAACTGTGGACACTTAATCATTGGGACTGTAGAAGTGGAATAGATTTCAACTGAGGTTTTTATTATTTCCGGTGTTGATTCACATCTTTCTGACATTTATTCTCAGATAAATTAGAGCCCTATTTTAAACTTTTACATTTAAAATTGTTTCTTATTTAGATGTGGTATCCAGTGAACAACTATCAGATTCAAATTGGAAACCTGGATAGTGGGTGTGTATATGAATATACATGGAACTAAGCAGATGACAACCACAACAATGTAGGAGGTGCTGTTGGAGAGAAGTTTTGCCTTTTTTGCACTGCAGCTTCTCCAAGAATACAAAATAACTACATAAGAGATAATCAAGGAATAAGAAACACACAATGCATTTGGCCCCATTATTGGACACAACTAGCAAATTTTTAACATAGGTGTCCAGATAGGCAACTTTCATCAACGGCTGCAAATCAAAGAAATAGTGGGGCCACAGAAGGGTAATCTCAAAGTTAGGATAAGTTGTATTAAAGAATGGATATAAGATCCTATCTGAGCCAGGTCATGAACACAATCCAGACACACCGGTTCAGATGGTCATTACCATAGTGTCTTCCTAAATGTTCACATAATGATCAAAGGATGTGAGATGAGCACAGAGATCTCCATGCTACAAAACTGATGGGCTTCAAACACCTGAGTCAAGTTCTCATTATAGGAAATGGTATTCTCCTATCCTGGGCCTCCATAATCAGTCTGGGGATGATGGTTGTTGAGGAGGCATCATCAAAGACAGGTAGAATAGAAAGAAGCACATGAAATACCCAATGATCCAGCTTGTCTTAACTATAACCAAAATGAGAAATTTCCCTAATAATATCACAAGATAAAAAATAAAGAAACTGCAAACATTGCTTTCTGTTTCCCAGAATTCTATGTCATCTGAAGCAGAATAAATTCACCCACACTCTTTTTAATTGCCATGTCAGTAGCTATAGTTAGAAATCAGTGAAAAAATGTTTAATCTTCAGAGAGAAGAAAAGAAGTGAGAACTTAGGAAGATCAGTGCCCTAAACTCTGAATTCCTTTGTTCTGCTCCATGCTGTTACCTTTAACTGACTTTGTTGCATATCAGAATCCCATATGAATCCTTATAAATTACAAATGCCCATGCCTCTCCAATATTGATCTATTGATTCAGAAACTCATTATATTGGACCAATAAATTTGCTTTTTAGAACAAAAGATAGTGTCTTTTAGAAAATTTTCCTCGCAAAATTGATAAATGTAGAGCTTATTTTTCCTTGAGCAACTGATTAAATTGCTTTGAAAAAGTAATGGAAGATACACTCCCTACTTTATTGGGAGTTTCTGTAAGAATTAAAAAAAGAGATGATTCTATACCCATACATAAACTCATGCATGCAAACATATATTTTATGCATTACATATTTATCTATATACTTTGAAATTTCAAAACCACTTTTCCAATAAAACAAAGCACTAATATTGATAAAGAATCCCTCCTGAAGAAAATATGTTTAATTTAATTTGCTGATTCTTGGGTCTTTTTATACCTGACCACTTGAATTCTTGGGTGGAATATGCTTTTAAAAGGCTGTATTTTGTCTACCTTTTCCTTTGCTAGAATATCTCACCTATAGTGATGGCCCTGACAAAACATATATATATATATAACACTTTGAAGTTTTCATAATGGGGTGAAATTATTCTTTAACTTACCCTTCAATTTATCCCATTAATCACATTAAACATAGAATATTGATTTTCTCTGCTTTTGAATTTATAATGGTATACAATTTCCAATATTCTAACAGCCTAAATTGTGCTGTACTCATAAATGTCCCTTTATATCCTGAGTTCCTCATAATATTTATTTTTAAAACATGGTTTGAAAAAAAGTCATAATTCCAACACACCATTTTATGATATTTCTGTCAGATCTGGGTTCATGTATAGTTTTGCATATATCTATATATAGTTTGTAAAATGAAAATAATAATAAAATACTATTTAATATTCTGATTTTCAATTAGAATTACTAAAAGCTCTCTTCCTATAATGTTATAAAATCCATATTTAATTATAAATTTAATGATGTGATAATGCATATATTTTATAAAAGCATTTCTTTAACCATTTGTTCATTTTATATTGTTTCCAATTTTCACTCTCATTATTAACAGTTCTATAAACAATTTTGCCATAATATCCAAAGTGCCATATTGTTTCCCCAAGTGCTAGTATTTTCATTGTAACAGATATGTTGTCAAATTATTTTCAATATTATCAAACACTTTTACCTTTTAATACACTTTTATTATTATGATAAAATATTCAAGATAAACAAAAGAATGTGAGAAGAAATATAAAAATCTCTCTCCGAGTTCACTGAATAAATAATCCTAATCACCAGAAAAAACTTTGTTTCTTGAATATCTTCCAGAAATTTTCAATAAGTATAATTGCAAAACTGCATACTGAATCCATATATCTTTTTAAAAATTTAAATATATATTTATTATAACAAAACTATAAGATAAATTGAAGATCTTTATTTATTTATTTTGTTTGTTTTATTTTATTTCTTTTACTGATTTATTTTTTTTTAAAGATACTTATATTACATAAATGTTAAGCAAAAATTATAGGGATTCCCATATGCCCCACCTCCCACACCTCCCACAACCTCCCAAATAAACATCCTTCATTAGTGTGGCACATCAACTGCAATGGATATACACATCCTGGGGCTTTGCCCTTAAGCATGGATCATAGTTCACATTGTAGACCACACTCTCTCCCCCACGGTTCTGCATGTTATATGATGATATAAATGGCCTATATCTGTCATTGCAATGTCACTCAGGATAATTCCCAAGTCCCAAAAAAGCCCCTGTATTACAAGTGCTTTTCCCTCTCCCTGCCCCCAGAGCATCCAGTGGCCACTGACTCCGCATTAATGTTGTAATTTATTCCATTGCTTGAATCACAATATGTCTATAACAGAATACCAGTAAGTCCACTCTAGTCCAGAGTTCTCCCAATCCTGAGGAGTCTGGGATGGTGAAGTTCAGTACACCTCCAAGTGAAAGGAGGCTTATATCCCATGGATAAGATGGATGAGATTATCCTGCCTGCAGCTTCAGATTCTCTCCATTCCCTGGGATGGCCATTGTCCATCATCATCTCCCTACCAGGTCTCCTGGGTGAGTCCATTGAGCTGTAGAGTAGGAGTTGCAGCTCCACCAAGATTCTGAGCCCAGCTGGCACATGGACAGCCCAAAGACTCCAGTCTCTGTATGTACATCTACAAACTCCAGCACCATGTATAGGTTTGAATAGAAGGGATAGATGAACCATGTGCAGGGAAGACATATTTTTCACTCTCTGTCACTCTCAGGAGCACAGATTCCAAAGTAGGTCCCACTGGCAAGGCACCAAACTCCGGAGCTATCTCCACTGACAAGGAACCTGGGTGTCTCCAGAGACCTCAGGAGCCCCTCTATTTGGGGTGGTATGCACTTTGGAAACTTATGAGATCCTACTGATATGTGCATATGTGTTACCTCTGGGATGACCTCCGGACTCACTTTGAAGTCTTTTAGCCATATGAACTCATTTGTCTTTACCTTTCCCCCTTTCATTCGAGGTCTTTTTTCCAGTCGTATTGCCGGTTGGCTATTGGTAGTAATCCCTCAGTGCCAGGGAGGCTCATCCCTGGGAGTCATGTTCCATAGTGGAAGGAAGGTAATGCATTCATATGCAGAACCACAAGCATGGCCCATTTTTCAGTGCTGATTATTTTGCAAAAAAAATCTATTATACATATGAATAACAGGTCTTCTTTTGAAGTTATCACATCTCACTAGGTTAATAGTAATAAAATTATATTCTTATTGTTTTTATTAAGAAATTTATTGCCCACAAAATTGTATAATTTTATGCACTGGCTTTCTGAAAAGTTGTCTTTTTCAGAATCACTTATCTTTTGTGAGCACATCTTTTTGTATTTTTTTATTTGACTTAGAATGGGTAATAATCTAGTATAAAAAGTGTATCTCTTAGTTAAGAGTTCAGCTGTTAAAGTAAGATTGCCTGAGCTGTTTCTGAGTTCCATTATGTACTAACTGTGATCTTGGGCAAAACACTTTAGACATAACAGGGTTATTATGCTGATTGAATGAAAAAAGTTTTGTTTTTAAAATAAACACTTGAAAAGCCTCAGACTCGGCTTACTCCACTAATACTATTTTGCTTTTTCTCCATCTGTTGATTTATCTTCTTTTCTGAATGGATTTTTTTTTCCACCTTTTTTTTTAAAATTTTTAAAAGATACTTTGATTATATAAATGTTACAGAGAATATAAAGGGGATTCCCATATGCCTCGCTCCCCACACCTCCCACATTTTCCCATATTAGCAACATCTTTCATCAGTGTGTACATTCATTGCAATTGATATACATATTTTGTAGCATTGCCACTAAGCATGGATTATAGTTTACATTGTAGTTTATATTTTCTCCCATTCAACACTGTAGACGATGGCCGGATATATAATGGCCTGTATCTGTCATTGTAATGGCATTCAGATGATTCCCAATTTCTAAAAATGCCCCCTATTACACCTGTTCTTCCTTCTTCCAAGCCCCAGAATATCCATGGGTCATTGCCTCCACAACAATGGTATTTCTTCCATTGCTAGAATCACAAGTAATCTATAGTCGAATAGTAGTAAATTTATTTTAGTCCTGTAACCATTGGGGAATTTGATGTAATTATGAATTCCAAAAATTGGATCATGCCTGTAATCTGATCTGTTAATCTGGGCATGATTGAATTATGATTAGGGCATTGACTGGGCCATGTCAGTCAGTAGGGCATTGAGCCCCACCCCCTGGTGGGTGGGGAATTGAATATAAAAGGCAAGGCAAAGAACAGAGTTGAAGCAGTCTTTTGAGAAGCAGTTTTGATGTTGGCAAAAAGGCCCCAGGAGAAGAGAAGCAAGCCATTTGCCTGATTGTCTACAGCTGACCTTGTGGAGCAACCAGGAGCTAAGCCCGGAGAGAAACGCAGCCCCGGGAAGGGAGGAACCCCAGAAGCCTGAACCCTGGCAAATGCCGGCAGCTGTCTTACTCTAACACGTGGCAATGGACTGTGGTGAGAGAAGAAACTTAATGCTTTATGGCCTGGTATCTGTGGACTTCTACCCCAAATAAATACCCTTTATAAAGACCAACCCATTTTTGGTGTTTTACATTAGCACTCCTTTGGCTGACTAATACAAGTCCATAGTTCATTTTCCAATCCTAAAGACTCTGGGATGGTGATGCCCACTCCACCATTAATTGAGGGGGAACTTCGATCGCATATATCTGATAGATTGGACACTCTTGCTTGCAGTTGTAGGCACTTTCTTTTCCTTGGTATGTTGTTTGCCCATCATCTCCTCCCCATTAGTAGTCCTGGGTGAGTCCATTGAACTGGAGAGTAGGTGTTGCTACTCTGTTGAGATTCAGGGCTCAGCTGGCACATGGACAGCCCAAAGATGTAAGTCTCTTGGATGTACACTAATCAACTCTAGAACAAATTATAGATTCTAATAGGACAGAAGAGTCATGCATAGGGAAACCACAGCTGAGTCTACTCAGTCACACTGGGGAGCATAAATACCAGATTAAGGCCCACTGACAAGGGGCCAAGTTCCTGTGTGATCTGCCCTGACTGTAGTGTTTAGATGTCTCCATATCCCCGAGAATTTCACTATTTGGGGGCATATCTACTTTGGCTGTCAATGAGATCCTGTTGAGATGTGCATAAGTGCTACCTCTGGGATGACCTCTCGACACTTTGAATTCTCTTAGCCATAAAAACTCATTTGTCTTTAACTTTTCACCCTTTTGGTCAAGCTGTTTTGTTTGTTTATTTGTTTTTTCCAGATGCATTGCTTGTTGATACTTGATAGCAACCCCTTGGTGCTAGGGTGGCTCATCCCCAGGAGTCATGTCCCATGCTGGAGGGAAATTATTGCTTTTGTATACTGAGTTTGGCTTAAGGAGAGGCCTCATTTGAGCAACAAGAAGGCTCCCCATAGGTAACTCTTATGCATCCTATGTCACTAGGCTAAGTTTCAATTTCAAGAGCAAAGGCTCATAATTATAGTCATCAATATCAAGAGTCCTTCAATGGACCATCCTCCTTCACAAGTCATTGTCCCTGTACTTGGAGCACTCTTGTTGCTCCATTAGAGGATGTGGCAGAACTCCCCTGGATGAGAATTTGATATTTTTTGGTTATTGTGTGAATCTCCACCCACTGTGACAATGCCCCATGAGCATTTGAACATACTTATATGCTTTATATGTATGTCCAGGTGAAATTCCTCCCATGTATCCTTCCTCACTAACACCCCACAAAATGATCATCCTCTGTCACAGTTGTAACTCTTATGTGATCTAAATCTTCATCAAAAATGAAGCTAATAAAATAGCTACGTACAATTAATAAGAAAATGAAATAGTAATGGTAGTTTTATACATAAGAAGTAAAATACAGAAAGAATTAATAAAAAGTAACAATAGAATAATATTTTTAAAAAATATTGATGGGCATTTGGGTTGATTCCAACTTTTGGTTATAGTGAAAGATGTCGCTGTGAACATTCGTGCGCATATGTCTTTGTGTCCTTGCTTTCACTTCTTCTGGGTATATACCCAGCAGTGAAATTGCTGGATCATATGGAAGATCTATAGTTATCTTTATGAGGAACGGCCAAACTGTCCTCCACAATGGCTACACCATTCTACATTCCCACTAGCAGTGGATGAGGGTACCCATTCCTCCACATCCTCTCCAACACTGATAGTCTTCTGTGTTTTTAATAGCTGCCAGTCTAATGGGTGTAAGATAGTATCTAATTGAACTTTTGATTTGCATTTCCCTAATATTTAGTGATGTTGAGCATATTTTAATGTGCTTTTTAGCCATTTGCATTTCTTCTTTGAAGAAATGTCCTTTCAAATCCCTTGCCCATTTTTTAAATGGGCTGTGTGTCTTTTTATTTTTGAGGTGTAGGATTTCTTTATGTATGATAGATAATAGACTCCTAACAGATATATGGTTACCAAATATTTTCTCTCATTGGGTAGGCTGCCTTATCACTTTTTTGACAAATTCCTTTGAGGTGCAAATTTTTTTTTTTTAATTTCGAGGAGGTCCCATTTGTCTATTTTTTCTTTCACTGCTCGTGCTTTGAGTGTGAAATTCATGAAATTATTTCCTATTAATAGATCTGGTAGATGTTTCCCTACATCATCTTCCAAGGTCTTTATGGTCTTGCCTCTTATATTTAGAATTATATCCATTTTGGGTTAAATTTTGTATAAATTTGAGGTGGTGTTCTTCTCTCATTCTTTTGGATATGGATATCCAGTTCTCCAAGCACCGGTAGTTGAAGAGGTCATTCTCTCCCAACTGAGTGGGCTTCGTGGCCTTGTCAAATATTAGATGACTGTATATGTGAGGATCTATATCAGAACTCTTGATTCAATTCCATGGGTCAGTATGTCTATCCTTGTGCCAAAACCATGGAGGTTTGACCAATGTAGCTTTGCAGTATGTTTTAAAGTCAGGTAGTGTGATTTCTCCAACTTCATTTTTCTTTTTCAATATGTATTAGGTGATTCAGGGCCTCTTTACCCTTCAAAATAAATTTTGTAGTTAGTTTTTGCAATTCACTAAGAAATACAGTGTTGATTTTTATTGGGATTGCATTAAATCTGTAGATTAGTTTGGGTAGTATAGACATCTTGATGATGTTTAGTCTTCCTATCCATGAACAGGGAATATTCTTCCATTTATTTAAGTCTTCTTTGATTTCCTTGAACAGTGTTGTGTAATTTTCTGCAAATAAGTCATTTACATCTTTAGCTAAATTTCTTCCTAGGTGTTTCATTCTTTCAGTTGTTACAGTAAATGATATTTTTTGTACTGATTTCCTTCTCAGATTGCTCATTATTGGTGTATAGAAATGCTGCTGGCTTTTGCATATTGATCTTATAACCTGAGACTTTATTGAATTCATTTATGAGCTCTAGAAGCGTTGCTGTACATTTCTCAGGGATTTCTATCTATAGGATCATGTTGTCTGCAAATTGTGAAGTTTTTACTTCTCCCTTTCTAATTTGGATGCCTTTTTAAACCTTTTCTTGCTTAAATGCTTGAGCAAGTACTTCTAACACAATGTTAAATAACAGTGGTGATAGTGGATATCCTTGTCCAGTTCCTGATCTTAGAGGGAAAGATTTTAGGCTTTCACCATTGTATAGGATGTTTGCTGTGGATTTTTCATATATAACCTTTATCATATTGAGGAATTTTCCTTCTATGCTTTTTTTTTGTAGTGTTTTTTAAATCAGGAAATGATTTTGTATTTTGTCAAATGCTTTTTCTGCATCTATAGAGACTCTTATGTTATTTTTTCTTTCAATCTGTTTATGTGGTTTATAACATTGTTTGATTTTCTTATATTGAGACATTGTTGCATGCCAGGGATGAAGCCTACTTGGTCATGGTGTATAATTTGTTTGATGTGTTGTTGAATACAATTAGAAAGTATTTTGTTGATGATTTTAGCATCTAGGTTCATTAGGGAGATTGGTGTGTATATATTGGTGTCATAGAATGAGTTAGATCATGTTCCTTCCACTTCTATTTTTTTTGGAAGAATTTAAGCAGGATTGGTGTTATTTATTTCCAGAATGTTTGGTAGAATTCACCTGTGATGTGTTCTGGTCCTGGGCTCTTCTTAGTTGTGAGATTATTGATGACTGATTCTACCTCATTACTTTTGTTTCTTCTGTTTAGCTAATCAATTTCTTTTTTCATCAATGAAGGTCTCTTGTGTGTTTCTAGTAATTTTTCATTTCCTCTAAATTGTCCATCTTGTTGGCATTTAATTTTTCAAAGTACCCTCTTATGATATTCTTTATATCTATGGGGTCAGTGGTGATATCCCCTTCCTCATTTCTTATTTGTGTATTTGCATCCTCTCTCTTTTTTTCTTTGTTATTCTAGCTAAGGATTTATCAATTTTATTGATCTTTGCAAAAACCAGCTTTTGGTTTTGTTTTCTAGAGCTTTCTTAGTTTCAATTTCATCTGGTTATGCTCTACTTTTTGTTATTTCCTTCTTTCTACTAGTTTAGGGTAACTTTGTTGGTCTTTTTCTAATTCCTCCAAGTGTGCAGTTAGCTCTTTGATTTTAGTTCTTTCTTCTTTTTTTGATATATGCATTTGTGGCTATGAATTTCCCTCTCAGTACTGCTTTTGCTGCATCCCATAGGTTTTGGATACGTGGTGTAGTGATTTTCATTCATTTCAAGCTAGTTACTGATTTTTTTTGAGATGTCCTCCTTGACCCACTGTTTGTTAAGAGGGTGTTGTATAACTTCCATATCTTTGTGACTAATCCAGTTCTCTGTCCCTTACTGGTTTTCAACTTCATTCCATTGTGGTCAGAGAAATTACTTTGTATAACTTCAATGTTTCTGAATTCATTGAGAGTTGTTCTGTGGCCTAGCATGTGGTCTATCTTGGAGAATGATTCATGTGCACTCTAGAAGAATGTATATCCTGCTGTATTTCAGTGAAGTGTTCTGTATATGTCTATCAGGCCCAAATTCTCTAATGTATTATTCAAAGTCTTTGTTTCTTTATTGATTCTCTGTTGAGATATTCTGTTAATAGTGATAATTGTGTATTAAAATCCCCCACTATAATTTTAAAGTGATCTATTTCTCCACTTAGTTTTTCCGGTATTTGCCTTATGTATTTTGAGGCACCCTGGTCAGATGCATAAATGTTTATGATTGTTCTTTCTTTCAAAAGATTACCCCATTTACTAATATATAGTGTCCATCTTGTCTTTTACCATAGTTTTGCATTTAAAGTCTGTTTTCCCCTTTTTTAGTGTAGCTACTCCTGCCCTTTTTTGGTTATTGTTTGCTTGTAAAATTGTTTTCCCTCCCTTCACTTTCAGCCTTCTTGAATCTCTGGGTGTAAGGTGGATTTCTGTTCTGTTATCTGTTTGATTTCAGATGTACTATCTTCCACATTGCTAATTCTTTCCTCTGCCTGTTCAAATCTGCTGTTGTGTTATTTTAGCACCTAAACTATGTCACACCATTGCCTTCTTGTCTCTACGGTTTCAGATGAGAAGTCAGCACTTAATCTTATTGAGTTTCCCTTTTAAGTGATGCTTCTCTTTTCTCTTGCTGTTTTCTGTATTTTCTCTTTGTCTTGAGCATTGGACAATTTGACATTTTGACACTTCATTCCTCTAATTCTATTTTCTTGTCATTGTCTAGGTTCCCTTGAAAACAATGTTTGTACCAGAGAAATAGGAAGAGATAGGAAGAGAGAATGAGTAATAGCAATGATAATAGTAAAAGGTAGGAGAGGAACTGTACAAGATGCAGTCAATTGAATAATTAACTCAAGTGAGAAGTACAGGAGAATAAGATTAGAAAAGTGGAATGGAAACAATGAAATATGAAACAGAATGGAGAAAAATATAGAATGAATTAAAAGTCCAGAGTGATGAGAAGTAGGGAAAAGAAAAAGTAGAAGAGAGAAAAAAAGAAAAAAATGTAAAAACAGAGAATATTAAACACAGAAAAAGTAGGAGAGAGAAATGAGTACAAGAAAAATTAAAGACCAAACCCAAGGAGGTGAATGAAATAACAAGAAAAAAAAGAAAATATAAGGATGAAGGAGGGAAAAGATATAGCAAAGGTAGAGAAAATTGGGAAACAGAAGAAAGAGAGAAAAAACTAACAGACAGAGAAACAAAGGAAGGGGGAATACAGCTACAGGAAATCAAGACAGCAGGTAATAATTTTCTTGTTTAAAAAAAAGAGGAAGAAGGGAGGAAAATGATCAAAAAGCGAAGATAAACATGGAAAAACAGCCTTTTCTCTTGGACCCCTAGTGATCTTCTCAGGCAATTGCTATTCAACAGTCACACTGCAGCCTGTCCTCTATGTCTTTTAAGCCAGGTTTTAGTGAGTAAAATAAGGAAAGTTAAAAAGGAACCTCTTTTTTTAAATAAAGAGATCTAATGAAAGCTAATACAAATTGGATGTCAATATGTTCCCAGTCTTAAAGTTTCACTGGATGCTTGATAACCTTGTATTGTTTCTCAGAGAGGAACCAGGGATTGGAAAAGGGACCTTGTATGTCCTAGGCAAGAGTTCTTCTACTGAGCTAACATGCCATCTTAGGGTAGCTAGACTTTTCAGAAACCTATAAGCCCCTATTCCCTCCCTGTTATCTTGGCCTCCTTTCTGATGTAAATTCTCTCTTTACCTAGGCTGTTGGGCTTGGCAACCTGCCTGAGGCAATCCCCATTTCCTCTCTGATGTAATTTCTCTCTTTACCTAGGCTGCTGAGCTTGGCAGCTTTCCTCAGGAGATCCCCCTCCCCTATCACTGTCAAGTCAGGATCCCTACTGACACCCCAGTGGGGCTTGGCTGGCTAAAATAATGACAAAGAGACCACTCTTCACCTTCTCCAACCCTTTCTCCTCCCAGGGAGGTTGCCGCCACACTCTTTTTGGTGGAGAAAGCTGGCAGCTCCACTTAAGCTGTTTGTCCTGAGGGTGGGTTATAAGCGCCACTTCCAGCCACAGGCAGGAGAAACTCAAGATTTTCTCTGACTTCCTTTTCTTTGTAGCATCCTCGTAGATGACCCAGAGCACTGCCCACCTCCCCCCACTCTGTGTATATCTAGAGGTGCTGGCAAGGAAGAAGTCTGTTCTCCTCTTAGATACTACTGCCAGGTGTTTTAGCCTCACCTTATATCTCAGGGATGGGGGAGGGGAGCCCTTCCTGGCAGCCCTGATGATCAATAACTCACAGCTTGCTATTTTGGCTCCCTCTTTTCTGTCCCTGACTTTTCCATTAGTTGTGAAGCAGTGTACTGGTCTGCTGTACCCCTAAGCAGGTCACCAAGTCAGCCCTAGACTCCCTCACAGTTGTTTTAGTGAGAGCTAAGCTTTATCTGTCTACCCCATCAGCCATATTCCCATAATCCTCTGTTTTTCTTTTTTATACAGTTCAATTAGTCAATTTTCCCACTGTAATTTATTCCATTTTCTCAAAATAAGAAATTATCATATTTACTCTGTCTTCATACATACTTCCTAATTGTCTTTTGATTCAAAAAGTGAATAAAAATTAACTGGAGTTTTTATGAAGAATGTGGAAAATTCTCGCCTCTTCTATACATCCTAATATGAGTTTTAAAATAAATGTAGATAAGATCATTATTTATATAAAGCACCTTGTGGGAGGTATTAGAGGAGTAGAAATGATTTGCAGGGAAAGGAGTACAAATTCTTAAAGTAAGACTGGTCATTGTGGAATTCAAAATTATGTAAGAGATGAGCTTTAATTTTAACTGGAGAAAGTAAATTTCCAAACGTGTTCTTTGATAAGTAAACTTCAAAAACTTTCCTTTGTGAGGTGTATGAACACAGTGGTCAATGCCACACTACCTAGATTCAAACTCATCACGGATGTGACATTTGGTATCTACATGCTTTTTATAATCACCTTTAAAAGAAATTATAAAACTATCTACATTTTAGGGTTTCTATAAGGGTTAAATAATTTAATAGGTGCAAAACATATAGAAGACACTCATACCTAGTTCCTGCAGTAGAGTGGTTACTACAGAATTTCCAAGAGGTACTTTCAATTTTTGAAAGATATTCATTCAAATTGTCCATTTACTTATAATAATGCTGCAGAGCTCTATTAAAACAATAAGTTCTTTTGCTGAGTGCCTGAAAGCATATCAGTACTGGGGTTGATGCTAGCTTTCTTGTGGTGATCAGAGGCTTGGATTGACAGCTCCAAACATCTTTAACAATGAAAAAGAAAAAAAAATTAAAGTGCATAGCAACAACAATGTAAGAGAGAAAAGTAGGAATAAAATAGGTTCTTGCTTGTGAAAATGTAAAATGTAAATAGTAGTAATGAAAATTGCTGATAAAACTTTGTATAATTTAACATTTTAATGCAGTTTTATTGAGATATAGTCACATACCATGCAGTCCATCTAAAGTGTAGAATCGGTGGATTTAATATAATCATAGAGTTGTGAATTAATCGCTACAATCAATTTTCAAACATTTTCATTATTCCAAAAAGAAATATCCTTTACCACTTAACAGTCACCTCTCTGTCTCTCTATCCATTTCAAGCCCTACATAACCACTAATATATTTCTGTCTCTACAGATTCACTTACATTTATATTTTATATAAATTGAATCTTACATTATGTAGTACTTTGTATCTAGTTTCTATCACATAACACAATGCTTTTAAATTATTATTATAATTATTATTTATTTTCCATTAGAAAATTTGTGAGCTTACAAATCAATTATGTATAACATAGAGGACTCCAATACCTCACCCCACCACAAGCACCTAGCATTGTTATGGCACACTTTTTAAAAATGGAAAAAAGATATCATCAAAATTTTACTGCTACCTATAGTCTAGCTTACATTTGATGTGTTTTTTCCATAAATCACCCTATTATTAACACCATGTATTAGTATTTTACATTTGTTACAGTTTGTGACAGAATGTTCTTGGATTTGTACTGTTAACCATAGTCATCATCCACAACAGGAATCTCTGTGCTATCCAGTCCCATGCCTGGTACAATCCATCCAAAGTCTACACTCCATACACTTTTGCCATCTTGGGTCCTCACCAATTTCTTTAACATTTTGCTGTTAATTAGTCACTGAAACATGGAAAGAAGAGAGAAATAGAAAGGAAATAATTTTTAACTTATATTTATTTTTAAATTGACTTCCTCATATTTAATTTACATAGAACAAAATGCACCATTTTCAAACATAAAACTAGATGAGTTTTGAAAGCTGTACACACCCATGTAATCTACACTACAGTCAAGATATGAAATATTTCTATCATGCCATAAAGAATGTCATGTCCGTTGGCAGCCAATCACATTTTATAATTTCTGCAATACATTCTTCCATTCACGGGCAAAGAAAAATTTGTTTTTCCTTGTAAATAATGAAGGAAAGATGCAACTCTGAAAAGCTATTTTCCTAACAAAGAGACTAATATATTTAAACCTAACTCTATACATTTCATATATGCCTATTAGTGTGACAGAAGTAACAAGGAAGAAGTGTCTGGGAGTAAGAACTTTCAATAATGAACCTGTGACATTTTGAATTTTGTGAATTCCAGGAAAAGACTATGTTCATAAACTAATCCATTCCTGTGGGTGTGGGGCCCTTTAATTGCATAAAATTTAGTTCAGGGCCTTTTGATTCGATTACTTGTTAAGATTATTTCAGGGCTTTTGATTGGACTACTTCAGGGAAGCATAAGCCAGCTTCCTTCTTGCCCTCTTGCTGGGTTTGACATAAAAGTAGACAGAGAGAGACACTCACAGGAGAAAGGAAGCTGCCATTTTTATGCTGCCATGTGATACAGGACTCAAGGATTGCTAGCAGCCAAAGCTTAAGCATGAAGCTCCCAAGAGGCTGGGACAATGGAGCAGCTCATGGCTGATGTCTGATAGCTTATAGCTGAACTTGGGAAAAAGGCAGAATAGCAGAGACTGAGAAAGGAGCCCCAGAAAGAGTCAAGCTCTATGCCTGGTTGCCCACAACTGATCTCAGGGAGACAGTAGATTCTGAAGGGGAAGGCAGGGAACTTGGCAGAAATCAGCTACCATCTTTGCCATGTGGCAGGAGACCAGGATCACCCATAGTGGACTTTGGTATGGAAGCATCTCTGGTGATGTTTTGATTTGAAATTTTCACAGCTTCTTGACTCTAAGCTTTTACTCTAAATAAAATCCCCATTATAAAAGTAAACCCATTTCCAGTACTTTCCATTGGCAGCACTTTGGCAAACTACGACAAGCACTGTAATAATTGTGGCTGGCTCCAAGCAAAAATGCACCTTTCTGGGTGGACATAATGTTCTAAAACCTGCGCTAACCTTAACTCTGCATAAAGACCAGAATAGATTGGCCCAGCACCTGGATCTGGAGTGCACTGGCCAATTTCACTTGCCTAGGCAAGGATGCCCTTTACAGGACCTTTTTGCTGACTCTTAAGCAAGAAACCACAGAACTAGGACAATTTTAAATGTAAGAACTTGCCCCACTCTGAAGCCCAACCACACCAGGGCCTGGGCAGCCCAACTATTAGTGTAGAGACATATGATCAAAACCTTGGACTCTGCTCTTTCTCTGTTTTCACTGTTTTTATTTTTTTTCCACCAGTGCTCTGCCATGACAGGACTGAATTTCAGGGTTCCTTCTCTTCTTTATTTTATTGCATTTATTTTAATTCAGTTCCTTCTCCCATTTCTTTGCCCTAAATTGTCTCTTCTTTCATTCCCATTACCCACAGTCCTGGGAGAGTTCAAACCTTAGAATAAAGGCTTAAGTTTAATTTTAAAATGTTCCATGTTTGGACCCATGAAATAACTGTACAAACTGCTTAAGGACACTTTTTATTAATATATAGACTAAGGATCCAAAAAAGTTTCTTCAAGAATCCTGGTGTTACCATAAATTATATACATTTTAATATTGCTAATTATGCACAAATATTAAAATAGGTATAAATACCTCATGCTTGAAACTTACATAATTAGGTAATAAAAAAATTTACAACCAGAAATGCATTACAAATTAATTAAAGTTATTTATATTTAAGGGCTTTATTTAGGGTTTATCTGTCTGAAAAACTCACCGGTTTTGAATTTGGTACTGAAGGTTACAACCAAAAGCCCTTATGAGTTTGGTGCTCTTGTACTACCTTTAACTTGATCTTTCCAAGATATTGTGGAAGCATAGTTGAGCAAAGAAAGGTAGTATCTACAATTCACTGACTATCAATGACTTTTGAACATCTCAAGATTCTTTCTCATCTTTTCTTGTTCTGCCATAGGTCAAAGCTCTATGTATTTGTGCCATTGTAATGGCAAACAGGAGTAAATAAATATGGCTTTAAATGTTTGTCTGGATGATCTAAAATATGTTTTATGTATTCATTTGCATTTATTTCATGCAAAATTTTTATTGACTTGTAACATATGTGTAGAAAAGTACACAAAGAACAAAAATACAGATTAATGAAATACCTGAAAGTGAACACACCATTTATATAATTGAATTTATACAATTAAAATCAGGTAGAACACTGTTTCTGAATATGACCTATTTTACTCACAAAATATTTGTGTATTTTATCAATGTTGCACTTTTGTAGATTATTCAATTTCATTATTTTATAATATTCATTTTATGAATATTCCAAATATATTTATTCAATCTTCCATAAATGGGTATTTGGATTGTTTTCAGGTTTTTTTCTCTTTATTGCTTTTGGATGAAAATTTTTAGGCTTTTCTATTGGATACAACTACCGATGAAATTGCTGGGTCATTGTATATGTATGTGTTCACCTCTACCTCCTACTGTTTAAATCTCCAGTAGCAATGTGTGTGACATTGAGTTTCTGTACATCCTCATCAATAATTTATATTATCTTTTAAATTTAATTTATCAGGTGAGTACATAGATGTGTATATTCACATCCTATGAAGTTTATTTTTTTATGTCCCTGATAACTAATGAAGTTAACAATTTCCAATTATTAAGCACTTTTAAAATTAGTTTATTAACTTTTTGGATTCGGAAGTTTTGCTGGGATCATTACCCTTATTGTGTGCATGTGTGTGTCGCTGTCTCTCTAGAAAAGTGGGTGAGAATGATATATTTCTTCTTTAAATGTTGGAATCAATGAATATTAGAATCATTTGGCCTGAAATTGTCTTGGGAGATGTCTTTAATAATAGATGGAATTGCTTTAATATACATAAAAAATGTCATCTTCAGGTATATTGACAAGAAATATATGAGAGAGCAAACAGTCCCCATTTAAGTGTAAGAAGCATTCAGAGTGGAGAAAAAAATAAGAAAAAGGGACAATTCACATAAAAAATGAGGCTGTAGAGGATTCTGCTTATTGACCTGAGGTCCAGAAGATCCAATGCCAGAAGATGTGCCAAGAATAAACAAAGTTAATTTTTTTAAAAATTTGTAGTGTATTTAAAATATAAAATTAAAATATCCTTATAAAATTCAAACAAAAATAAAAACAAAAAAAAAAGCTAGAATTCCTTAGTTGGAGTCTTTTTAAAACCTACAAACTCACAAAAGTCCTTGGTTTACAACTGGATTTTTCAAAAACATAATCTACTAGAATGTGAGCTGTGAAGACAGGGATTTTAGTTTTATATTTTTATAGATACCTAAATAGTATTTGGTACATAATGAGTACTTGATAAATATTAGTGAAACTGAAGTGAATTTTTAAATAAAATTATTCTGTGGATGTTACTAATGACCAGTGCCTATGTCAGAAACTATTAGATATCCACTAAAATACACTCTCCCCTTTGGCAGTAACAGAAATTATCTGGTTTCATTTCCTTCAAATGCCCATGCTCAAGTATTGATGTCAATGGAAACCCATATCCTAAATGGAAAAATTTCTCAAAACACGCTGCTAGTAGATATCAAGCAGTCTCTGAGACTGGTGTGTGCCCACAAATATATACAGGCATTATTTATTGAAAATACCTAGCCTCTTTGCAGCTAGGTGAAGCTCTGTTCTTATTGATTGTCTCTAGGCAACCTCTTTAAATTCCAGCCTGAAACCTAAAATGTTGAATGCGTACTCCTCTAGTTTATTTCATTTTCTTGCCTCCAGAAACAAAAAACATAAGAGTGCAACTGTCGATAACAGTACCCATGGCAATAATTTACAAACTACAGTGTACCTACGAATCACCTAGTGTTAAAGTTCAAATGATGGTTCATCACTATACTGTGTAAACCAGACCTCTGCATTTCTAACAAGCTCCCAGGTGAAACCAGTGATGCTAGCACATAGATCTCATGTTAAATATAAAGGCCTTAGGGAAGGACCAAGAAAAATCCAGGAAGGAACCTGAGTCACTGAATGAAGGAGAGATGATGCACTGACCTATCAACCTGGACCATTTACATATAGCAGTCATATGAAAAAGAATAAACTTCCTGTATGCTAAACAACTGTGCCATTGGGTCTCTCTTTTATAGGAACCTGGTCTTACACTAAATAAATACATACTCAAAACATAAATGATTCCACTATCATCTTGATGTAATAATACTGTACTCCTGAGAGGGTATCTCTAGTTCTAATATTTTCAGTCACATAAGAAGATAAAATTCCTTCCCCAACATTTTGAGTATTTTTCCATTAAGGATATAGGTTTTTGTTGAGCATTATATATATAAAATATACATAATGTTGGTGTTGAAAGCTTATCAACATAGATATATAGGCGGAAAGGATAAGAAATTGCCTCCTCCACAATGGAGCAGCTATAGATCATGATAGGATCATCAGATTTACAGGACAGATTGGAATCTATTAATTGCCAGTGAAAGACAGCCTTGCATAGACTAGTTTATGTAACCAAATAAAAAAGGGTCTGGAATATAAATGAAAAGTAAATTTTGTAATTTGCTGGGGAAATGCAATTAAAGAACAGGCAGTGTAATAGACTTAGACTCATTTATAGTTTCCTACACATACCTCTTCTGTCTCTTTTATTTGAACCTATAATTAGCACTATAACTGATAAATATATGTCTAGAGACTTAAATCTTTGATCCATTCATGTGCCAGTTAAGACCTGAATCTCAGCAGAGTTGCAAAACCCACTCTTCAGTTCACTGGACTCACCCAGGACAACTAATGAAGATGATGATGGACAAATGCCTATATCAAGGAATAGATGCAGATAATGTCTGCAATTGCAAGCCAGGGAGTTCCATGCATCTACCCATGGGATCTAGCCCTCCTCTCAGTTAGAAACAGAGTGGGCATCACCACCCCAAATCCTCAAGATTAGGGAATGAACGATGGACTAAAATAGACTTATTATTATTCTATTATAGGTTTATTGTTATTCTGGCAATGGAAGAACTTTTATCATTGATGTAAAGGCAGTGGCCACCAGAGTTTCTGAGGGGAGGGAGAGGGAAGAACAAGTGTGATATGGGAGTATTTTGGGAACATTGGAATTGTCCTGCATGACTTTGCAATGATAGATACTGGCCATATATATTTTGTCATAACCTACAAAATTGCACAAGATACAGTGTAAACTATAATGTAAACCATAGTCCATGGTTAGTAGCAATGTTTCAATATGACTTCCTCAATTTTAGCAAATGTACCATACTAATGAAGGTTGTTGTTGATTAGGGAAAGTGTGGGATGGGAAGGAGGAGGGCATATGGGAATCCCCTATGTTTTTATGTAACATAAAATCTAAAGTGTCTTTAAAAATAAAAACTAAAAATGAAAAAAAAGAACAGGCCTTAATGCTTACAATATTATATATCTATTATTGTATAACAAATTACCACAAATTGAGCAACTTGAAATAATTCTCATGTTATCTCACAGCTTCTGTGGGTCAGGAGCATCATTGAGAAGAGACTTAGAAGAGTGTCTTAGGGAAATGAAGCTATTAGCCAAGCTCATTACTGAAAGAGTGGTTTAAGCAAGGAAAAGAGATGGAGAAAAGTGACTTAAGGTATAATTCTGATCCTGTGGTCAAAGAAAAAAGCCACTGAGGCCAGAGACAAGAGAATGAAGAGAATGAAGTCGTGAGTAACAGAGGCCAAAGTTCCAAAAGAAAGTAAAATCATTTTAAGGATTTTGGCTCTTATTCTGAATAAAATGGAGAAAGAACAGGGTTTTATTCAGAGAAGAGATCTAATTGTATTCAAGTTTTATAAGGAGCCTCTGGCTGCTGTATTAAAAATGGATTCAGTAAGAAAGGAGTAGAAGCACAAAGAATTATGAGTCTATTGCTGTAATTGAGGCAAAAGATGATGACAGCTTAAACCATAATAATAGGGGAATTATTGTGAAAATGTATCAGATTCTGCATATATTTTGAAGGCAAATAATTTTTTTTCTAATTCTTAGGTGTGACTTGTGATATCAACATTTTTATTACTTCAATGTTTTTAACTTTGGCAATTGGAAGGATGGATTTGTTTGGGGAAGTCTGAAGAATGCAGAGAATTTTAAAAGTAAAAATAATCAGTAGATAATTGTCAAGATACCTTTTAGTTATATAGAGGAAGAGGTCAAGTAATTAGTTGAATATAGATGTCTGGTATTCAGGTGAGAGCTCTGGGATGATGATACAAATGTGAAAATCTTCATCAAAGAGATGATACACAAATCAGTAAGAATACTTGATTTGAATTTGATAATATATAACATAAAATCAGAAGGAAACTATTTCTCTGAAATTTGATGGCCTAAACACATTTGTCCAAGGAATCTAAGCTAATCTTAATTACAGAGGGGGCTGAGGAGACAGGAGCTTTCTGATCATCACCGTCCTTCCACAAATGCATATGCCCAAATGAGATTCCTAAAATATAAGATGAAATATTTCTTCCCTTTATCATCTTAGCTCCATTACCATTCCTCCTTCCTCCATTCTCTTTTTTTTTCAATCCCTGATCTTCCCTTCTGTCTATATAGCAGTGCAAAACTAAAACATAAAATAATATTACTAAACTTGTCAAAAGGCACAAACTAGGAAAATCCTGCATCATTATCAATAAGACTTGCAGTTTGAGAGGTTTTCCAGTAAAGATTATGGGCTTTAAGTAATTTTCCAAAATTTTATTAAATTGCTGACATTTTTGGTATAACCTTAAGCAAATCACTTTAATGTCTGAAAACTTTTACTTTATGAGAAAATGAGATTTTAAAAGACACTTTATTAATTATAGGCATATGCATATATGTGCATAGCTTTTGCTCTTAATAACTAAAAAACAATGTTCTTATTTAACTCAAAGGTATTTATTACTTTAATATTACTCAAAGGTAATATTTAGATATTACCTTTTGAGAAATGTATTTCTTCATTGCACACCTATTTGCATCCATCATTATTGACATTTTCAGTGTCTTGATGGGCTACACTTTAAGAAGAAATTATTTATCCAACTTTTGGCTCACAATGGCCATGTTACTTTCATTGTCATTCAGGATATATGAGATGTTTGAATAAATTATTGAGCCTGGAATTATTGAGGTAAATTATCATGTACATGAAATCACCCCTGGCTCATGTTAGATGCATGATATTGCATTTCACATCCTAAGGATCCAACTTGATGTACCACTTTATATATCATATAACTTGAATAATATCTTTACTCACATATAATTCTCTTATCACTATCTTTCAGAAGCTTTGTTTTTTTCCAATTTTTGTTTCCCTGGAACATCATTTTAAAAAAATTTTCAGAATTACCCCATGCATATATTTCTTCATTATGCTTCCCTATTTTTCCTTCATATATATATATGAATCCATATGAAAGCAATCTTATTACACAATTATTATATATGCTGATTTTTATTTTGGATTTTTAAAAGACTTTTCCATGTAAATTAAAGGGCATGCTTATGTAATTATGCATTTTGTAGTTGTGAATTCACACATAAAAATCTATTAATATCCAATGTCATTTATTTTTCATGAATTTAAGGGCTTTTCAAATTTTCACTCATAAAAAAACTTTTATTTGAATCTCTTTTCATTTGTAGATTTATAAATATTTTAATAATTCATTAAATATATTTAAATGGAATTACTGAAGCAAAAGAGATGAATATTTACCAAATTATTTTATAAATATTATCAAGTAGCTTTCTAAATTGTTTTTTCTGAATTTATTATAATTTTAATTATAGAATGAATATACTTCCACATTAAACATCCAAAGTTTATAGTATTTAGACGGTGAAACATAAAATTGTCCTTTCAATACATATTTCCAAATTCCACTCCCCAGAGGTAACTGTTAATTCCTTACATAATATTATAGATTTTATGAACTTCTAATTTATATAATATTTTTAAAAATATCTCTTTCTAAGTACAAATTTTATCATTTTTCTCCATGTTTCTACAAATAGAGGAATATGGTAGAGTTTTCTAAGGAAAAACAAATTTGGAATATTCTCTGCTTATTAGTAAAGTGAAATCATGATACTCATTTCTTTTATTCCTGGTGATAGTATAATGTTTCTTTATATTTTTATTATGTTTTATTTATCTGAATTATATATAATATTTGTAAATCAGTTTTTTGTTATCTTTAAGTTTTGAACTTCTCCCTGTTTTTTTTTTCATTTTTATAGAATTTAGATTATTACTTTTATTAGTTAAGTCGATGTCTTTATGTTCCATATGCTTTTTAGTATTGATCTCAAATGATCTGGATTTTATTTTCATATGAGTTTGAGGTATTTTTTATTTTTCTGAATAATCAGGAATCCATCAATGAATCAATAACGCATCAAATGAATTATCATATGTTAGTAAGAACTTATTCATGTCTGCTGTGGCTGAGGGGAAAGATGTCCTCAACTTCTTTACAATTGAATTTGAGGGATAGCATACTTCAAGATAAGGTCATTAATTACACAAGAAAAATGCACAATTGTATGACCTAGTACCAAATGAATTGTGATTTAAAAAGTTGAGCAATTCCTACAGAATGAATTGTTTGGTCAGCGAAGTTTCAAAATGAGAAAGAAGTGGAGTTATGCTTTTAAATGTGAAAAACTTAAGTTTCCAACTTTGATGGAACTTGGGTATTCAATAAACTTTTACAGGATTTCTCTGCTGAGAATGTTTAAAAAATAGTAACAAATTATTCATTTATTCTAATAAAACTACAGAGTCACAATAGAACTGAAAATTTTATGAAGTCCAGCTGCTATAACATTGCTCAATGTAATAACACTAGTTATAGAATGATAAATAGAAGCTAGGAATAGCAGTTCCAACTATCTATGAAAAGCATGAAAGAGAAAATGACTTAATTATAAAAATTTGAATACATTCAGGTCCTTTGGAGACTAAAGACCAAAAGTTGGTTTCCTTGGCTGTGAGGAAAAGAGCAGTTAGATGAGAAAAGTGAGTTAAAAATTGTAAGAGAAAAGCATGGATTGCTTCAGGTAAACATAGAGGTGAAGAGAAGTTTAAATTCTCTTTGAGAACTACATCTCTTATTAAGTCAAAAAGTGATAGAGATAAATTTGTGGGCAGAAAATAGACAGTCAAAAGATACTCTGAGGTCATAAAGATAAGAAATCAACACTTGAACAATGTGTATGATTTTTCTCAGAACAATACCACATCAGATTTTTAAAACTTGATTCCACCACTATTTCCTAATACTCTTGTCCTATCCAACAGTTCTGATTTGGGGGTGGGGGGAGGGCTCTGAATATGGAGGATACTATTTTCTCTTATTTAACATTCTTAATTTTCCTTACTATTTGTTTGAATTTTAACCAGTCCAAATTAACCTGGTTCCAGAAATCTATATATATGTGCAAATCTTCTCTTTTCCCCCCCAGAAAATAAACATCCACCTCTATCCCCTAAACATCTACATAACCATAAGCTTTATTAAGTCTGTCCTATATTGAGCAAGATAATACTAAATCATATTTTATTCTTGACTTTTACCTTATATTCAATAAAGTTTTGCTTTTTCTGTTATTTTATGCAACCTTATTTTCTTGTAAAGTAAGTGTGATAGTTTATCCTGCTCTCTTGCATACGAGTCTGACATTTTATACAGTGCATTCTGCTGAGTAAAATTGGGTCCAACTAGGTCAAAATGTTACTTTATAGCTGTTCCCTATGATGTCCACACTACTTGTCATATAAAACATCAAATCCCAATCATGTGAATTGCATCTTAGAAAAGGGAATTCATGAGGCAGAAGAGGATGCCAACAGATAACTTAAGTTCCTTTCTTGGTCCTGAAATCAAGTTTTATACATTTCATTGTTTAACAATTAACAATGCAGAAAACTAGGTCCATAATAAATGATAATAAATGGAGGAAAGCGCAGAGACCAAATGAAGTCAGAGGAGAGAGTGGGATGATAGTGAGTAGAGAGATGAGAAAAGAGTGTTTACAAGGGTAATTTGACCAAGCTTTCATCAGAGATATCAGCTAATTTTCCCCCACCCCGGACATTATTACTTTCTCCCAAAACAGAGATGGGGTGCAGTTGTGGGACCTGAGCAAGGGTCACTATAGGTCTTAAAAACCCAGAACAAGGGTATAGAATTGCAGCTCTATCTCATACCCTATCCTTGAAATTTTACCACTAAACTCAAACTCGTCAAATGAGGGGACCCTGAAGAATATAAACTGCTAAGCTAGCCTATTCACCCTGGTGTAGTTTACTTTTTGTGGTGAGCATAGAAACTTATGAGAAAAAGTGTGAGAAACTCTGAGACCAGGGAACCATGGGCAACTGTCACCATCCATTTAGGAAATATTCTTCAGGAGCATCATCTTTTTTGAGGAGACAGACTGATTATAAAGTCCATGCAATCAATCTTGAAGAGGCACCATGAAAACTATATTTCAGACAGATTGAAAAACTTACCTCAAGGGCAAATAGATGTCTTCCAATAAGTATATTTTTCATATCTTCAACTTTAATTTACTTAGAAGGTGCATCATGAAATCTGGATAGAACATACAAACTATGCTTCTTGAAATTTAGTGATATTTTCTATCAGAGGAGTTTGTGAGGATTGGGGAGTATATGGAGAGAGGGGATTCTGCTAGCAGCCCAAGTTCTCATGGTTCAACCCCAGGAACAATGGATTAGACAAAGCAACAGGGTAAATGGTGCAGGAGGCGGTGATTGAAAAGAGGGGAAGTTTCTCAATACAGATTCTGAAAAATTCCTTATGGAAGAAACTATTCCTGTGCTCTGAGAGAGAAACACCTCAGAAGCAAGCTTTTTTCCCACCAGTTCTCTTTTTGGAAAGCATGAGTTAAATGTTTCTCTTTTTATTGTATTGGATATTTATAGTAATTACCACAAAAGTTGAAGGCAAGCTTTAAGCCTCAGTAACTACATACTCCGTATGCAGTCGCAAAGGATTGTCCAATGAGTTACAAAAACTGTCTGAGTGCCAAAGTAAACCATGGAGGCAATTAGTTAAACTGAAACTCACTCTCATATGCTGGTGAGGGAAGCTCACTCCGTTCTCCTTATGATTTTCTTAATCATGTCTATTCTAGAGCCATGAAAATCTTTGTAGCCAGATAAAGGTGCATAAATGTGTAATATGCATGGTAGACTTGAGTACTGATACCTGTGTGTGAACTTAATTCTTTAACTTGCAATTTCCTTTTTTGTAAAATGTAATTAATAATAATTATAATAATTTATTTTACTTAGCATTATTAATATAAATCTTCCATTTCTAATCCCATCTATGCTTTTACATTAGTGTAGAAAGAAGAGAGGGGAAAGAAGTAAAAGGTAAAGGAATTATTGAATACTAGTTTTTTGTATTTTCTTTTAGTGTTTAAAGATTTTTCTGAGAGTATATGCTCTACTATCTGGGAATAAAGTTTGATTTTTGCTTATAATGTGACTGCAAGCTATTAAAGGAGTGACAGATTAAATAACAAAGTTTACTTCCTACCTAGGAAATTACTACCTAGTACTCTGATTTATACATTACTTGTTTGGTATGCCATTGACTGCTTGGTACATGCAATGATGAAGCATAAGATCAGGGTGAGGGTGGGAAAAGAGGTGTGAGATAGAAATGCAGATAGAATAATGACATGAATACATAGCACCATGCTTTGCAATTTTGCTGATGGGCCTAGTGGCAACCAACAGTCATAGAGAAACTTCATGGAGAAAATCATGCCCCGAAATCTGAGCTTTTGCATTAAAAAATGGATGGTAGAATCTTGAGGAAGATTTATGTAAGTCACATAAAAATTCTGACCCTCAGAAACAGGAATACAAAGACTTAGCTTTAGAAAGTCTCTGTAAAGACTAAAAAAGATCACATTTATGAAAAAAGATTCCCTGGCTCAGAGAAAGTGATAAGAAATACTTATATGTTCTTATTCATCCTCCTGTAATATCTGGAATTGAGGAAGAGAAGGAAAATACCTCATCCAAGCTCACACAGCTGATTAGTAATACAACTGAGCTTAGAATCCAAATCTCTTAATGACAAGCTTAAAGCTATTTTCCTTTAAAAACAGAGTACAGTAATGTCATAAGCTTCCGTGGCCTGGGAAATAAGAACAGCAGATGAAAGAGATCCTGTATCAAACTTCTCAGTGAGAAGACTCTACACTAGCTCCTAGCTCTGATACAATGATCAAGCTTACAAGGTAAGCTGGGGAAAATTTTCAGAATGTAGTTTCCAAGGAGTTCATTTAACCACCCAAAGGTAAGTAAGTCAATGATACTTTGAAGTACCTTCAAGCTCTGCGGTGAGTTGACCATGGGATTTCATTAAATATTTATTATACACTGAATGACTAGGTTATCTAACTGGACTCTGGGTTCTGTCAAATCACTGTCAGTGTTTTATTGAAACAGTTAAATCTTATCATTCAATCATGGGAACCTTAGAATTGGGATTAGATGACAACTGAGGTTGAACTATTTTGAGTTTTAATCTTTTTCTCACATATAATTTTAAGATAAATTAGAGTTCTGCTTTAAACTCTGACCATTAAAATAGTATCTTACTAAGATGAGGTCACCAAGAATAATTCAAAAACTCTGGCCCAAATAAAACCCAACTAGTAAAATGGAAAATTATTATGATAGACTGTTTTATTGGTATCAAAAATTACTTCAGAATGAAAATCAGTTTGCTGAGAGCAACATCATTTTTTTTTGGCAGGAGATGGGAGAAAGAATGTAGAATGGGGAGTGAAAAGAAGAATAGAGAAAGAACAATGGCTTTATTTACTATTTTAATTTTTATTATAGATGGGAAAATTAAATAGTATATAGAATTTATTTGAAATATCCCCTCTGTTATGTCAAAGTATGAATTGTAGTTATTATCAGGATATAGGGCCTAATCTCAGAAATAATTAGATTAATTTGGCTAAAGCTAACCTTGTAGGGGTCAAATTAAAGATATATTTAAATATGAATATGGGAATATACTCATTTATCTGTTTAGTCAACAGATATTTCTTGAGTTCCCACTGCAAGCTGTTCTCACAGTGAAATATCAGTGGACAAAAAAGAAAAAAAAATTCTTTCTCAAAGTTTACAGTCTATCTGAAGAGGAAGATAAAAGCATAATAAATAAATGTGATATTGTATAACAGAAAGTGATAGGGGATATCAAAATAAAGAGTAGATGGAGGGGGATGAGTAGGCAGACTAGGATTCAGTAGGAAGGAGAGGCGCAAGTTAGCCATGAAACATGGAAGAGGACAGATGCAAGTTGAGGGGGACATGTGAAAGGATTGAGGCAGGAGATGTTTTGCTGTGTTCAGCGAAGGGTAAGGAGCCCAGGGTGAGTGGAGCTGAGTGAGCAAGAGAAGAAAAGGTCAGGAAAGTCACAGTAATCCAGAACAGGTAAAATCTTGGAGGCAAATGTAATATCTTTGGCTTTTTCTCTAATGAAATGGAGAAACATTGCAAGATTTTGAGCAAAGTTGTGATTTGTTCCAATTTATGATTTATTACAATCTTGTTATTTTAATTTGAAAATCAAATCTCTATCATCTTCTTTCAGATATCCTGATGCATTTATCAAAATCACCACTTTTCTAGTAGGCAGTGTTCTGAAAATTCTTTGAATAAGTACAGTAACTACAGTAAGCCCGCCCAATGTCACAGAAGAGCTCATAAAATTAGAGTAATTTCACCATACTTAGGCGAAATCAACATGGAAAATAAAATGGAAAATTGAAGCAATAATTGCTGAGAAAATATTGCAAAATTCTTTTCATCAAACTTTTGTTGAAATGCAAAAGTTTGGGTAGATGCCATTCAGTATTAGATTTTCTTGTGCTGAAAAATTAGGTTTTATTTTCTTCTTAAAAAGTATAATCACAGTCTATAATGAGAGATTAGTAATTCAAATAGAAAAAATGTGTTTGAATTTGAGTATATGATGGATAAAATATGAATCTATTGGTCATCACAATCTGGCCAGAATAATGTTTTATTTTATAGTATTTCAAGTCTTTGACTTATATATTCATGAAGCAGTTGAGCCAATAATATTGGTTCATGATATCTCTAACTAGTTTTTAAGACTAAATGAACTCTTTAATAATAAGAATCTCCTTGTCTAGGGGAAAGGCCTTTCATGAAGTTAGCCTTGCTGTGACCACAGTCAGAAGATGGGAAAAAATTGAAAAGTAAGAAGAAAAGCTTCTTAAAATAGTAAGCCTTTGCACAAACTTGGTCTACTGCAGTACCCACTTTGTTGAGATGATGTTTTAGATTCTAATCTTAATCCCTCATGGACTTCCACATGAGAGATAATCCTGAAGAGGAAAACTAATATGGAAGATTAAAGAAAAGGAAAATAAAAGATTATTTAATATTTTTCCACAGTACTGAATTAATAGCATTTCATTATTGTGTGCTAAGGAAAATTGAAAATTGAAATGGTTTACCTTAAGTAAAGTTATTCCAGAAGCCACCCAACAATTGGACACCAATGAACCTTAATTATGGGAATAATATATAAGATATGTCTGAATTTGAATAATCTCTTTATTAATTATTACTGAAATGGAATTGTTGTTTGGGTAGACAAAGTAAAAAATTCAAATCAACAAATAAATTGAAATGTAAACCTCTCTTGAAATCTAGCTTTTATTTACACATGATTATGGTTTCTATTCCTCATACAGTTGACCAATTACACCTGTAGCTTTGGTACTGGTTTTGCTAGTAAAGTGCCCCCACAAGAGTCCTAATTGATTCTGCTCAAATGAAAGACAGACGTTACTTAAGGGAGAAATACTCTTTTAAGGAATCTGTCCTTTTTTCTCCCACAGTTGATTGGTATGCAGTGGTGGTCACCAGACTGAAGAGGAACTCATACATAGGCAAGACTGAGCCAATCAGGTTTTATCTCTCAAGAAATTCAATGGATGATGTGGATTCTGTAGCATTAATTGACCCTTGTTAAACAATGGAGTCAAGTAGTACAGGATTACCTATGTAGTACTAGAAAAACCCAGGACAGTTAAATATTAAGGCATTTTACCATTCCTTATAATGTTAGAAAAAGTCAATGTAACTTTTGCTCACATGTCAGGAGGCACACAGACCTACAGCTTTAACAGTAACCAGATTTAGCTCCACCAAAAATAGATACCTATACACTCCATCACTCTATAACTGTACTCCCATCAGTCTTTATTTATACTTAAACATCCGTAGCAACCTCCACTCTTATCATCCCGAGAGTACCTGACCTCAGGTACCATGCATATTTTAAGATTAACTGAGAAAGCAAAAACTCATTTTCTGGACCCATATTAGACATGTCACCCTAATGATTATTTTTCTTTGTTTCAACCGGTATAAAAATTGTGAGAAGTACCTTAATGGGGAGACTGATTTGTGATTATACAACTCTAGTCTCCACTGATGAATAAACCCACTTTTCCTTCCTAGCCTTGTTCACTGTCTATTCTGCACTGCTGAGTGAATGAAACCAGCTGAGGACCTCTGGCCCCTCTACAGCTGCCATCGAAGTTCTAAGAATACACTATCTCTAGTACGCCTGAGCCCTGACTGTTTTTCCTTTATATTCAATGTTCTAGAAGTAAACTTATTTTCCCTTGAAATAGTTTAATGAAATTTCTTTCTTTAATCTCTAAATATTTTTGTCTTCTTCCATTAAGGTACAAGGTTATTGTGAGTGGCAAGCAGTCTGATAGGTAATGTGTCTCTTCTCTTTCATTTAATTTTTTGATTATTATAAGAAGCATAAAATTCAACCCCTTTAATTAACATATAAAGATTGTAATATAATCTTTGTGTAATATAAAACACAAAGTAGCTACTCATACTTGTTGAGTGTTCAAGGGTGGAAATATCATTTCCTGACCCCCATGTTAATGCTTTTCCTATTGCATTTCATTACTCATGTCTTACAAAGTCCATTCCCCATAAAAGTTTTGTTTAATTTTATTTTGATTTCTTTCTTAAACTTGAATTTAATGTTTTGATTTTTCAACAGAATGCACCATCAATCTATCCCACACATTCCTGATGACATTTTTCATTTCCTTATTCCTGAAAGTGTAAATCAAAAGATTGAGAAGGGGAGTTAAGATGGTGCCAAAAGTTGCCACAATTTTGTCAAAGGACAGAACAAATGGATTTGTGCATAAAAAATATGCATGAGACAAAGAATAAAACTGCAAGAATACCAGTGTGAGATGCACAAGTGGAGAAAGCTTTCACTCCCTCTTCAGATCTATGAGTTCTCAGAGACAGAAAGATGACCACATAGGAGATGAGCAACAAGGAGAAGTTTATGATGCAGATAAGCCCACTGTTGCCAACCACCAAATGACCAAGGATGTGAGTGTCAGTGCAGGAAAGCTTCAACAATGGGTACAAGTGCCACATGAAGTGATCAAAGACATTGGGGACACAGAAAGGTAGCTGGAAAGTAAAGAGAATTTGTATCACAAATTCAGAATTCAGGCTACCCCCATTAGAATGCCACAGGGCTTCCAGTTAGTGATAGAAAAGTAGGGCAAGGGCTTGCAAATGGCAGCATATTGGTCATAGGCCTAGCTATGAAGACAATTAACTCCACCCCAGCAAAGAACTGTTCAGCAAAGAAAGTCATACAGCCCTGGAAGGAGATGGTTTTCCTTTCATAGAGGATGTCCACAAGCATCCTTGGGGTGATGACAGAGGAAAATCATACTTCCAGGATGGACAGGAAAGTAAAAAAAAGTTTATGGGGGAGTCCAGGATTGCCAGGCTGCTGGCAATGGTCACCAAAATCAGCAAGTTACCTCTCAACAGTTGCAATGTACCAAAAACAAAAACAAAAACAAACACACACAAAAAACAAAATAAAACAACAAATAATATATTGTGAACATTTGTATTCTGTAAAAGCCTCAGGATGATGAATGCAGTTACAGAAATTTTAATTTAACATAATCAGTGGAAAAGTTGAAAGCTATCAGAGTGTGCATGTAGATTCTGCCCTTAGAAGAAAAAGAAATTCATCTCAGACCAGTTTATGGTATGGTCATAATTATAAACAAGTTGGTGCATACATATGCAAAATTATTTTGTGTTTCTTTTGTAAGTGAGGACACAAAATTTGTTGAAAGTAATAGTGGAAGTCAGGCAGAATTCAGATGGATATAAATTATTATGTGTTTAAAAATAACCAGAATTTCAGTGTGGGGGAAAAAAGATCCATATTTGGTTAGGTGACAAATAGTTTTTTTCTCAAGTGCTAACTCTGTCCTTTTAAGAGATGCTTCCCGGAGAAAATAGGTGAGAAGAATTCTGAAGTCACGTCTAAGCTTCAGGGAAGGGAGGACTACAACTTAGCAATGAGGCCTGCTATTGGCACAGAATGGGAGCAGGAGTGACTTTCATGGCCAATAGTTTCACTGCTAATCAGGAACAGCATTATCTACAAATAAAAGAAGAAATAACACACAGTTTAAGAGGCACTTGGAAATCATGCCTATTATTTCAAATATTCCTTTAAAAGCCTGAAGTGTATTGGGCCTTTAAGATGACCTGATTTATCTTATAATATAGAAAGATTTATGGAAAAGTGCCTAGCTCTAAAATTATACATAACTAGCATGCCCTGAGTGCTATGTTGCTTTTATTTTCATCCATCATTTTAAACTAAGAACTGGTGCTTATAAAATTAACAGAAACTCCCTCACAGTGTTTTCATGATGAGTAATAAATAATGCAAGAAAAGCAATTGCTCAGTGCCTATTCCTAGGAAACAGTCCATGTTAGATCATATTATCTCCATTTTACTGGTAGGCCCTTTAGTGAAGGAGATAGCAATGATTTAGAATCACAGGGTAATAGCTCCATCACCTAGGTATACAAATTGGCAACAACTACATAGGCAAGGAGTAGAAATATCATGATAAATATAAGCCAGAGTCTTAAGATTTTGTCTGCCAATTTTTTCAATAATGTGTACCAAACTGATCAAGTTCAGCTTTCCAAGTTGTACATTTCCAATTTATATGACTTAATTGCAAAGTGGAGGTTTTCATATATAACTTTCCTGTTCATGTCACAGAATTAGGCTGGAGTTCAAAATTAAACTGTGAAAAGTTTCCTTATGAAAAAGTTGCCCTTATAAATTGCAGCTATTGTTCTTTCATTTAAAAATCTAGCTGCCTTGTTCACAGAAAGCTTTTCCATGAGTCATTCAGAAAATTACTTCAAATTTTGACATCATTTTACATAGTTAGACCCCACTTTGAAGGATGTTTGTGTCTTCACCTGAACCTTTAACAGAAACATATCAATTATATAGCTCATATAATTGTGTCTTTTTTTTAAAGTAGATAAAAAAAGTATAGTGGGCTTTATTGTGAGAATTAGTAGTAATCTGGTTTTAAAGCATTCCACTTAGAATGACCAAAGTAGTTTACAAATCTCAACAAAACTAACAAATATAAAAATCTATGTTAATGGCTGTATGTTTTCAATAAAGTAACCATTTATATTATGTTCCCAAATTTAATTATTCATTAAATGTATCTGAACCATGAAATCCACATGCAGCTCCCAGATTGCCACCCAGAAAGCTGGAATATAAAACCAACACAATTAAGTCATCAGGTTTGCCATCAAACATCTATTAAAATGTAATACTTATAAATATATTAGCCAGTAGTGGTCTGTTTAGACTTATGTTAAAGCAGAACAAACAAAGAAATTAAATGAGTAAGAATATGGACACCTTACTCAAAAGAGCTTGGTTCAAATCAATGGTCTTTTAATTAGTTGTGTGTAAGGGAACGTGTCTCTTAAAATTCTTGAAGCCTTAGTTTCCACTCCTGTAAAATGTTTAGAATTAGAATGTGGTTGATATGGTTTTTGTGAGAATCAGATAAGACAATACACATAAAAAACATTTATGCAGTAAGAAACACAGAAGTTCACAGTGACTGTCAAGAACAAGTCCCTAGAACCATTAACACTCAGCAGAAATGCCAACATTTTTACACCTTATTCTTACCTAACCATCAACATGGTTAATTGCTTTTACTCATCATTTAATTGATTTAAATATTCTAAATATTTTGTTTGGTTACAGTGTAGATGTAATTTTTAAATTCACAATGCTTTTAACTGATCTCAATCTCTAACTACATTACTTTGACCATCACACCCACAAGCATTCACTATTACAGTAAATACTTTAAATTTAGTGGGGAGTAGGGAGGAAGGCCAATGTTCATTATTAATCTCAACATTAAGTGTTTTTTTTTCAGTCCTTATCTTCAGAGCTCTAAGATATATATAAACTTAAAACTAAAATGTCCCTTATATATAAAACAAATGAACCCCCTCTTGTTTCAGTAAAAAGAATTTCCAAAATTATTGTTAAAATGGAATAAACCATTATCACCATTATTCAGAACATCTTGACACAAGGTTAATAAAGAATAGAGGCTTTGAATAATATATTACAGGATCTAGACCTAGTAGACATATGCAGAACATTATACCCAAATACAGTGAGATATACATTGTTCTTGTGCACACATGGATTAATCCCCAGGATAGACCACATGATATACCACAGAACAACTCTCAAATTCAGAAAGATTAAAATTAACAAAAGTAATTTATCTGACCACAACAAATGAAGCTGGAATTTAATAAGAAGTAGAGAAACAGAGTGGGCACAAATATATGGAAGTTAAACAACACAATCTTAGACCATCAGTGAGTCAAGGAAGAAATTGAAGAAGAATTGCAGAAGAAATCTGTAACTACTTTGAAACAAATGAAAATGAATACAAAACATATAAAAAATTATATAAGATACAGCAAAAGCAGTGCTGAGAGGGAAATTTATAGCCATAAATGCTTATATTAAAAAAGAAGAAAGAGCTGAAACCAAAGACATAACTGAATACATGGAGGAACTAGAAAAAGAACAACAAACTAATCCCAAAGCAAGTAAAAAGAAGGAAATAACAAAGATTAGAACAGAATTAAATGAAATTGAGAATAAAAAAAAACATTAGAAAAAAATTAACAAAACCACAACTTGGTTCTTTGAGATTAATAAAATTGACAAATTCTTAGCTAGATTAAAATAGAAAGAAAGAGAGAAGATGCAAGTACATAAAATAAAAAATGAGGGAGGATTATCATCACTGAGCCTACAGAAATAAGAGTATTATAAGAGGATACTTTGAAAAATTGTATGCCAACAAGATAGATAATTTAGATGAAATGGACCAATTTCTAGAAACATAAAAACAGCCTACATTGATGAAAGAACAATTTGATGAACTAAACAGACTGATCATAAGTAAGGAGATTGAATTAGTCATCAAAAACCTCCCAAATAAGAAAAACCCTGGACTAGATAGCTTCAAAGGTGAATTCTACCAAACATTCCAGAAAGAACAAACACCAATCCTGCTTAAACTTCCAAAAAATACTGTCACCACCACCCTAATATCAAAGCCACATAAAAATGCCATTAGAAAAGAAAACTACAGACCAATGTCTCTAATGAACCTGGATGTTAAAATCCTCAATGAAATAATTGCTAATCATTTTCAACAACACACCAAATGAATTATATACCATGACCAAGTGGGTTTCATCCCTGGTATGCAGGATGGTTCAACATAAGAAAATTCAGTCAATGTAATACACCACATTAACAGATATAAAGCAAAAGAATCACATGATCATCTCTATTGATGCAGAAAAAGTATTTAACAAAATACAGCATCTTTTCTTGATAAAAACACTTCAAAAGTTAGGAATAGAAGGAAACTTTCTCAACATGATAAAGGGTATATCTGAAAAACCCACAGCTAACATCATATTCAATGGTGAAATTCTAAAGGCTTCCCCTCTAAGATCTGGAACAAGACAAGGATGCCCACTGTCACTGCTCTATTTAACATTGTGTTAAAATTTTTTGCTCAAGCACTTAGGCAAGAAAAAGTTATAAAAGTCATCATAATTGAAGAGAAAGAATAAAAAATATCACTATTTGCAGATGACATGATCGTGTATATAGAAAGCCCCAAGAATTCTACAACAAAACTTCTAGATCTGATAAACAAGATCAGTAAAGTGGCAGTATATTATAGCAACATGCAAAAATCAGTAGCATTTCTGTATACAAATAATAAGAATATTAAGAAAAAATCAAGAAAAAAATTCCACTTACAATACCAAATAAAAGAATCAAATATCTAGGGATAAACTTATCTAAAGATGTAAAGGTTTCGTACACAAAAAGCTACACAACATTGTTAATGGAAATCAAATAAGACCTAAATAAAAGGAAGAATATTCCATGTTCATGGATTGGAAGACTAAACATCATTAAGATGTCTGACCTACCCAAATTGATTTACAGATTTAATGCAATCTCAATAAAAATTGCAACATCATTTTTATTGAATTTTAAAAAACAATTATGAAATTTATTTGGAAGGTCAAGGGGCCCTGAATAGCCAAGAACATATTGAAAAAGTAAAATGAAATTCGGGGAATCATGCTACCTTACTTTAAAGAATACTATGATGATAGAGTGGTCAAAAGTGCATGATATTCTCACAAGGATATACATATTGACCAACAGAACTGAAATAAGAGTTCTGATTTAGCTCCTCACATAAAGAAACAACTGATATTTGACAAGACCTCAAAGGCCACTCTAGAACAGACTGGCCTCTTCAATACATGGTCCTGGGGGAACTGGATATCCACATTCAAAAAATGAGAGAGGATTCGCCATCTCACACCCTATACAAAAATTAACTCAAGATGTAACAAAGATCTAAATATTAGAGCCAAAACCATAGAACTCCTAGAATGTAATGTAGGGAAGTATCTATGAGATCTTGTAGTAGGAAATGTTTTCATAAACTTTATACTGAAAGAAAAGCAATGAAAGAAAAATAAATAGGTAAATGGGACCTCCTCAAAATTAAAAACTTTTGTGCTTCACATGAGTTTGTCAAGAAAGTGAAAAGGCAGCTCACTCAATGGGAGAAAATATTTCATATCCTTTTATCTGATAAGTGCCTAATATCCAACATATATTACATATTGTAAACAAAAAGACAAAAAACCCTTATTTTAAAAATGGGCAAAAGATTTGAATAGACACTTTTCTAAAGATGAATTACAAATGGCTAAAAAGCACTTGAAAATATGCTCAACATCACTAACCATTAGGGAAATGCAAATAAAAACTACAGTGAGATATCATCTTACACATACTAGACTGGCAACTTTAAAAATAAACTGGGAACTACAAGTGTTGGAAAGGATGTGGAGGAAGGCGAAACCTCATCCACTACTGGTGGGAATATAGAATGATCCAGCCATTGTGGTGGATGGTTTGGTGGTTCCTCAGGAAGCTAACTATAGATATGGCATATGATTCAATAGTTCCACTGCTGGGTATATACCAGGAAGAATTGAAAGCTAGGACATAAACAAATATATGAACATCCATGTTCATAGCAACATTATCCACTATTTCCAAAATTTAGAAACAACCCAAATGTCCATCAACAGATGAATCAGAGGATCTCAACAGAGGATCTCACTGACCTCTGCAGGAAACAGTGCCTCAAGCAGAGGGGCACATGAGGGCTCTATAAATATCTGGATGCTATAGACAGGACATACAAGCCAAGGAATTCAGCACCTTGTCAGTGGACTTTACCTTAGAATTTATAATAACCTATCCACCCAATACATCTTAGTTAGACTCATTTATAATTTTCCTAAGCATGGTTCTTATGCCTCTTTTATTTGACCTATAATTAGCACTAAACCCATTAAATAATTGTCCCAAAGACTTGAATCTTTGATCTGCTCTTATGCCGGTTGAGCCCTGAACCTCGGCAGATTTGCAGACAACACCTACACTCCAGATCATTGGATTCACCCAGGACAACTAAGAAAAGGATGATGATGGACAATGCCAATCACAGAAACAAAACAAAACCAAACAAACAAAAATAAAACAGAGAGTTATCTACAACTGAAAGTAAAACAATTCCATCCATCTGTCCCTTGGGATCTAAGTCCCCTCTCGATCAGAAACAGAGTAAGTATCCCCATCCCCAAATTCTCAAGATTGAAGAAAGAGCAAACATAAGGGAGGAGTGCAACTATGAACTAAAATAGACTTATTATTAGTTTCATAATGTAAGAACTTGTAACATTAGTATAAAGGCAGTAGTCACCAGAGGTTCTGAGGGGAGCAAGAAGGAAGAATAAGTGTAACATGGGACATTTTGGGGACATTGGAATTGTTTTGCATGACATTGCAAGGATGAATATAGGCCATTATACATTTTGTCAATACATGAAATTGTGTGCTGCAAAGTATAAATGATAATGTAAACTATAAACCGTTATGTGTTCATTACTTGTAACAAATGTACCATGCTAATGAGGAGGAGATAATATATGGGAATCTCCTATATTTTTTATGTAACATTTATGAAACCTAAATCTTCTTTAAAAACATCTTTAGCAATAGACAGAAGTACAGTGTTCTGATGACTATGATTAAACAAATAATGATTTAAAGTTATTTAAAAGATAACTGTCCTACATATAATGTGTTGTCCTAGATGGGTTCCATTAACTGAAAAAAAAGGCAATAGTGGAAAAACTAGTGATATATGAATAAAGCCTGGAGTTTAGCCAACAGTAATGTATTAATGGTCATTTCATAAATTTGATGAATGTACCCATGGTGATGTAAGATGTTATCATCAGGGGAAACTTGTTGAGGAATATAAAAAGAACCCTAGATAATGTCTTGCTACTTTTCTGTAAGTATAAAATTACACAAAAAATTAGTGTTTATCAAAAAAAAATATTATTGATCAGTTTCTGCTATCAAAATAATTGCAATATGGATTTTGGAAAGGTGGTAGAGTAGGGAATTTAAGGAATCAGTCCTTCCACCAGAACTACTTTAAAATGGCAAGGACTGTCTGAAAAGTTATTTCAAAACTCTGGCAGCCAGAAGAACACTGTTTACCTCAACCAGGGAAGATCAGGAGGAAGCGGCTGAAAATGTAGGGCAATGAAGAGTAAATTTTTCTATCTTTATGACAGCTACCTTCAACAGGACTGACAAAAAAAAATGAGAGGATATAAATAACAAAAATCTGAAATTAAAAAGAGGACATTATTACCAACTTCCTGAAATAAAAAGGACAATAATAGGGTACTATGAACAACTCTACACCAATAAATTAGGTAACCTAGATGAATAGGGCAGATTCATAACAACACACAAACTAACTAAATTGACTCTAGAGAAAAATAGAACTCAAAAATCCAATTACTAGTAAAGCAATTGAATTAGTAATCAAAAACCTCCCAACAACCAAAAGTCAAGGAATAGATGGCTTCACAGTGGAATCATGCCAAACATTCCAAGATGACTTAACTCTAGTTCTGCTCAGACTCTGAAAAAAATGAAGAGGGTCAACTACTCCGTAATTGATTCTACAAGGCCAACATCACCCTCATGCCCAAAGCCAGAAAAAGATACCACAAGGTTTGAGGAATGAACAAACGTAAGGGGAAATGCAACCACAGAAAAAGTAGAATTATTATTACTGTAGGAACAGAAGAACTTGTAACATTGATATAAAGATAATGTTTATCAGAGGTATTGAGGGAAGGAGGAGGGAAGAATAGGTAGTACACAGGACATTTCTAGGGCATTGGAAATGTTTTGCATGATATTGCAATGGTGTATACAGGCTTTTATACATTTTCCCAAAACCTATAAAACTCTGCAGTGCAAAGTGTAACAATAATATAAACTATAGACCTTGGTTAATAGCAATGCTTCAATATTGGTTCATCAGTTTAACAAATGAACCACATTAATGTAAGATGATATTAATAGGGAAAAATGTGGGAGGGGAATGAGGTGGGTTATATGGGAATTTGCTATACTTTTGATGTAACTTTTCTGTTCATCTATAACTTCTCTAAAAATAAAGTTTTTTTTTAAAATATTACCACAAGTTAAGAAAACTACAGACAATTATCTTTGATGAATATAGATGCAAAATCCTCAACAAAATACTAGCAACTTGAAAGCAAACTCACATTAAAAGAATTATGCACCAAAATCAAATGGGATTTATCCCTGGTAAGCAATTTTTTAAACATAAGAAAATTAATTAATGTAATACACCACTTTACCACAGCGAAGAAAGAAAAACATATCATCTCAAATGATGCAGGAAAAAAATTTGGCAAGGCCCACAACCCCTTCTTGATAAAAGTGCTTAGAGCACTAAGAATAGAAGGAAACTTCCTAAAAATGAAATACAGCATATATGAATCAGCCAAAGGGGTGCTGATGCAAAATACCAGAAATCTGTTGGCTTTCATAAAGGGTATTTATTTGGAGTAGAAGCCCACGGTTACCAGGCCACAAAGCCTGAGTTACTTTCCTCACCAAAGTTTGTTGCCACGTGTTGGAGCATTATGGCTGCCAGTGTCTGCAATGGTTCAGGCTTCCTGGATTCCTCTCTTCCCAGGGTTCATTTCTCTCCAGACTCAGCTTTTCTGCTGTCTCCACAAGTGCAGCTGTAGAGTATCGGGCAAATGGCTCATCTCTCTTCCTGGGGCCATGTCCAATTGAGCCTTCTCTCCTTCCTCACATACCTACTTCTCTATGTGTTTGCTTCCCAGGCTCCAGGATCAAAACTCTAAACTCCCTTCTCTGCAGTGCAGAGTCCAATCAAAGCGTTAATCATTATTTAATCAAGTAAATATGAAACCTCTGAATCCAATATAATCTTATATGCCAAGAAGAACAAACCAATTTACAAACATAATCCACTATCTATTTTTAGAATTCATAAATAATACCAAACTGCTACAATGGGCAAGACTGAAACCTTTCCTTCTAAGACCAGAAACAAGACAAGGGTGACCACTGTCACCACTGTTATCCCACACTGTACTGGAATTTTAGCCAGAGCAATTACACAAGAAAAAGAAATAAATGTGTTCAAATTTGAAAGGAAGAATTAACACTTTCATTATTTGCAGAAGATTTTATCCTACATACATATAATACTTATAAATCCAAAATAAAGCTCCTACAGTAAATAAATGAATTTAGCAAAGTGGCAGGGTACAAAATCAACACCCCAAAATCAGTAATGTTAATATACACAAGCATTAAGCAATCAGAATAAGAAATCAAGAAAAAAATCCCATTCAAATAGCAACTAAGAATAAAATATTTAAGAATAAATTTAAACAGGCATGTAAAGGACTTATACTGTGAAAACTATAAAACATTGCTTAAAGAAATCATTGAAGACCAAAGTAAATGGAAGGGCATTCGATGTTCATGGATTGGAAGATTAAATATTGTTAAGGTGTCAATTC